>CM077153.1:185722593-185842321 GCA_039583875.1 Platanthera guangdongensis | reverse complement strand
TGGCCGTGGTTTTTTCGTCGTGGAAATGGATTGTTTTAGCCACGGGAAAGAACTATGGCAAATAAGGAGCTTTTAGCCACGACAATGGAACCGTGGCTAATAATTGCTAAAAACAATTCCTTTTGTAACGATTTGAATTCGTGGTTAAAATTCGTCGCTAAACCGTATTTGCTACGGATTCAGTGTGGTTAATAGTATTAGCTACGCTAGCATTGCCTACGACCATTTGCCGTGGGTAGGCCGTGACTAAAGGGTTTTAGCCACGGTTTTGGACTTTTAGTCACGATAATCTGCCATGGCTAAAGATCTGTTTTCTTGTTGTGGTTAGTCTTGGAAACGCACGCGAAGAGGTGGTGGAAGTCCCTTATTGGTTCTACTTTCGAAGGCCGAGTCTTTTTTGAGATCTGTTGGAATGAATTTTCTGAAGCATTTTTGGAACACTTCATTTCTTCTACTGCACGAGATGATCTTGAAGAAATGTTTCTGCAATTGAAGCAAGGATCCAAGTCCTTGATAGAATATCAAAGTGAGTTTCAACACCTTGGAAGATTTGCTGACTCCTATGAGTTGGATGACCGTGGGATGCAAAACAGTTTTACAAAAGCTTGCGATATCCCCTAAGGCAAGCCCTTTTGTTTATAGTGATCACGAGCTTGACAGAGATCATTGATATGATAAAAAAGTTGAAGGTGGATCACTTGGGAAGTAGTAAGAGACCAGCCGAGGGCATGATGAAAGCGGGCCCCAACTTTAGGTAGAGACATAATAGTAGAGGTGGAAGAGAAAATCAAAGAGGTGACGTCCGTTTCCACCAAAATTTTAGGATGGAATATCCGGCCCCGCAGCTAGCGCTACCTCCACCTCCACAAATGTATCAGCAGCCCGGAGGGAAGTTCGAGCGAGTATGTTTCCAGTGTAATCAGTCGGGCCGCATCCGACGTTATTGTTCGCAACTAGGAAGAGGTAACCCCCCTGTTTTTCCTCTGGCAGCTCCGCGAGGATGTAACGCCCCGGAACTCAAAGGAGCAAAGGGGGACGTTTTGAGCCAGTTTTGGTTTCTGGCTGAAGGCACACGGCCTGGGACACGGGCGTGTCCCAGGGCGTGTCAAGCGTGTGTCGACACTTAGCCGCGAAGTCGTCGAGTTATTCTCGACGATTCGTCGAGAATGGGCACACGGCCTGCGACACGGGCGTGTCGCAGGGCGTGTCGACCCGTGTCGACACTTAGCCGTGAAATCGTCGAGTTATTCTCGACGATTCGTCGAGAATGGGTACACGGCTTGCGACACGGGCGTGTCGCAGGGCGTGTCGACCCGTGTCGACGATCGTCAAGGTGAAATCGTCGAGATTCACTCGACGATCGTCGAGTCAAGGCACACGGCCTAGGACACGGGCGTGTCCAAGGCCGTGTCATCGAGTCGTCGATCTTCCCTCGACGAAATGTCCCGTGTACACGGCCTGGGGCCCAGGCGTGTCAAGTGACACGGGCAAGGACACGGGCGTGTCCTAGAACCCGTGCAGTGCTCGGGTTGGAAACGGGAGAAAATCATGGGGTACACGGCCGACTACACGGCCGTGTCAGCTGGAACACGGGCGTGTCAGCTCGAACACGGGCGTGTTCGATACCCGTGTGCGTGTTCAGAAGATTCGATTTTGACGGCGAATGCGGCACACGGCCCTGGACACGGGCGTGTGCCAGGCCGTGTTCGGCCCAGATTGGGCATTTCAGCCCCGAATCAAAGCCGTTCGTTTCCTTGATTGAAGATCCAATGGCTGGGGGTTGTTCCTGGGAGGATATACCCGGAGTTGACTTAGAAAAATCCATTTTTCTTACCTTTTTATCTCTCCAAACCCTTGGAGAAAGAAGAGCTAAGGCAAGAGGAAGAGGAGCTAGATCCGCCATTGGAGGAGCTTCGGAGCTCCGAATCGCAAGCCGACTCCGGATCCACGGAGGCAACGCAAGTGCGGTGATTTCTATCCGATTACATTTCGATGGCGCCAAAGAGGAACGCAAGGGTAACGATCCTCATCTTGAGCTTGAATCGCTCCTTTTCTTAGCATAGGAAGCCCCCTCTCGCGAGTTTGCGGAGAGTTGGAGGCGTTCCTTCGGGTAGATATGTAAAGTCCCCGTTGTTTAGAGTCCGTATGCGAGAACGGACATAGGCATTTTGGTTGAAGCCTACCCGGACATGTTAGTTCGGATCGGTGATGTTGCATTGCATAAGGCCGGAGAAGACTCCGTGCTATTGGGTGTTTTTCGGGTTTTCTACGCGGTAGATTGCAGCAGGGAGCCTTGGGGACTAACCCAAAGGTGCACCCGGAAAACTGGGCGGACACGAGGTCTTGCCAACTTGGTGGCCTGAGAGCCAACTTGAACATAACGGGGTTATGTGTATTGCGGTAGAATGGGACTCGGTGAAAGTTTGACCCGCGCAAATGGCTTAAATTGCCGTTGCGATGTGAGCACGGGTTAGATGGAGCCGTACCCGCTTTATGTCGTTCGGGTTAGAGAGACCTAAAGTTACATGGCACTCGCCGTTGGCATAGATGGGGGTCTTCGGTGGTAATGGCTTAAATTGACGTGACCAATACCATGAAGACGAATTGCTCATAGGAATGGCCGTCTAAGTGGCGGTGGTGAGTCCGGAATGTTAATGGCTTTAATTGACGTGACATCGACCGGTTCACCGAGAATGTGCCCTGAGTGCACGGGACGTGTGGCCGTACGAGCCAACGTCTGTGATGAAATGGCTATGGTTATATGCATTGCTCGCTTGTGCTAATGAAATGCAGGGAAGGAGCATCGCCGCCCCGAGTTGGGGGCGGGATCGTTATAATTTGGTCAGCATTGCTGACCGTTGCCTTGTTTTGCCACCGTGCGGTGGTTTGTTGCTTGCAGGTGCAGCTGGACCAAGCGGTCAATAGCGGGCTAAAGCCCTTTTTGCGAAGCTGGCCCTCGAAGGCCCAAAGTGGAAATGTTTTTCTATTTTATTCATGTATGGCCGGCCTGCGTGCCGAGGTTTGTAAATCATGTAACAGTCAAGTGAAACTTTTTGTAAGGCCTTAAGGCCGATTTTGGGTATTTTTGTATACATTCCTATTATCGTATTAGTGGACATTCATGCTTGTTGCTGGGTTCTTGTTTACAACTTATTTAAACTGCTTCCGCTAGAATGCTCTGTGTAGGACGTTGAGATTGGTTGGATGGTTTCCATAAGTAACCACCCGGTCTGTCTGTGGTATATGGCGTCGGGCCCCGGCCGGACCTACTGCTATATGCTATGCGACGGATAGGGGGTGTTACAATTTGGTATCAGACTACTGGTTTTGGTCGGGCTTGAATGGAATTCGTGGGTGAATTCTTTTTAAGGGGTGGTGAGCACATTGTGTGCGTCATCGTTATAACAGTAAAAAGAACCCATGAATGTCCACTTAGGAATGAAAATACTCGTGTTTGAGGAACCTGCGTGTTCCTATAATTGCTGTTTGCAATTTATTTGGTCACTTAACGGTGTTTTGTACCACTATAGGTGACCAGAAGTGGTGTTGGGCCGTCAGAACGCCGAGGTTCTGAGGCCAGTAGTGCACCGGAAGTTGCTCCCGCAACACCTTTGTCGGCTGAAAATATAAGATTGGTGGCTGAAGCGGTATTGGCCGTGATCAATGCGCAGCCTGGGAGGCAAGCGCAGCAGCCCGCTCCTGTGATGGAGCAAGTACCTCTGCAAGAGGCGGAGCCGAGGAGGGTGGAACAAGTGGTTGCGGAACCAATAGTGCCAAGGAGGGCGACTGAGAGGCAGTTGAAGCATGTAATGAGCTTTAACCCTCCGTTATTCTCGGGGTTGGGAACCCCATCGCAGGCTGAAGACTGGCTCTCTAGGGTGAAGAGAGTCATGACAGCGACGGAGACGGAGGAGTGGCAGATGACCACCATCGCTACGTTCCTGCTGGACGATGAAGCGAGGATGTGGTGGGAAGGTTTGGAGCTGCATCACCTGAGAGGTAGACAACTGATAGACATTCCGATGGAAGAGTTCTCGGAATTGTTCTTGGCAAGATACCTTCCTTCGACTCAGAGGATTTCAATGGAGAATGAATTCCTGAAGTTGGTGCAGGGTGAGAGGAGCGTGGATGAATATCTCCATGAGTTTACGCGGTTGAGTCGTTATGCGAGCTCTACCATCATGGATGAGGAGCGCAAGACTAATCGTTTTTATGAAGGCTTGAGGGATGAGCTGAGATTGTTACTGTCGGGGCCGATGACGCAAGGTTTCTTAACCTTGGTCAATACTGCCCGGTCCTTGGAGAAGGACATGAAGAGTGTACAAGCGAAGAAAAGCTTGGGTGAAAAGAAATCTGAGTTCAGAGTGCCGACTACTTCAAAGTCCGGCTATCGGAGGGCTTTCAAGAAGCATAGGACTTCGGGTCCAGCTCCTTCTGGCGCTTCTGGGGCGACTACGGGTCGGACCCCGGGTGCGTGCTTTACGTGTGGAAAGACGGGGCATTTCGCCCGTGATTGTTGGAGCGGACGTCCTAAGTCCGAGAGGAGGCTAGGAGCTACTTATGAAGAGAAGGGAAAGGCGGTGGAGTCGACCGCATCCCACTATGCTCCGGCCCAACCAAGGGTCTACAATCTTGGCCAACAGGAGGCCATTAAACAAGCTGACGTGGTGACAGGTACGGTTTAATTTATAGCAAGTCAATTTCTTTATATGCTTGTTATGCACATGTTACCTTACCACTGCTTGTTTAGGATTCGTATTGATTTGTGAAAATCCGGCACGAGCACTCTTCGATACGGGAGCTTCGCACTCCTTCTTGTCCGAAGGATTTATATCACGCATTGGAGTCCCTTCTTCGATGGCGAAGGATAAGTTGGATGTGTTGTTGCCCAATGGGTGTTCGATGCGAGTGGTTAGGATCTGCGATGTTAAGATTCGTATTGGGGAGCAGGAGTTCGACCTGCGGGCGTCTTTACTTCCGTTAGTGGAGTTCGACGTCATATTTGGCATGGACTGGCTCTCGGAGCAGCATGCCCATATAGATTGCGGTAGCAAGGAAGTCAAGCTGGGAGTAAGTCGTGAGACGACTTTTACGGGCTTAAAGGGGTCGAGCAAGACGTTGATGTCTGCTCTTCAGGTGGTGAAGGCGGTTCGTGCCGGAGCAGAACTGTTCTTTACACTTGTAGAGGTTGCAAAGCCGAAGCCCGCTTTGGATTGTATTTCAGTGGTATCGGAATACCCTGATGTGTTCCCCGCAGACCTTCCTGGAGCCCCGCCTCAACGGGAGATAGATTTCACGATCGAGCTAGTGCCAGGTGCAAAGCCTGTGTCACGATCTCCGTATCGGCTAGCGCCTAAGGAAATGGCGGAGCTGAAAGTTCAATTGCAAGAGTTGTTGGAGCAAGGTTATGTGCGCCCGAGTTCTTCGCCTTGGAGCGCGCCGGTCCTCTTTGTTAAGAAGAAGGACGGAAGCTTGAGATTATGTATTGATTATCGGGAGCTAAACAAGCTGACTGAGAAGAATAAGTACCCGATCCCTAGGATTGATGATCTCTTTGATCAGTTAGTCGGATCGACGGTGTACTCGAAGTTAGATCTCAAGTCTGGGTACTATCAGCTGCGGATAAGGGAGAGTGATATCCCGAAGACAGCGTTTAGTACGAGATACGGGCATTATGAGTTTACGGTCATGCCGTTTGGGCTGACTAATGCGCCGTCAGTATTCATGGATTTGATGAACAGGACGTTCAGGGAGTACTTGGACCATTTCCTGATCGTCTTCATCGACGATATTTTGGTGTACTCGCAAAGTGAGGAAGATCACTTCAAGCATCTTCATTTGGTGTTGGAGACGCTAAGGAGAAATCAGTTGTATGCCAAGTTCTCGAAGTGCGAGTTTTGGCTATCCTCAGTGGCGTTCCTCGGGCATATAGTGAGTGGAGAGGGTATTGCTGTGGATCCGGCGAAGATTGTTGCGATACGGGAGTGGCCTGAGCTTGCTACGGTAGCAGAAGTCCGGAGCTTTTTGGGGCTTGCCGGCTATTATAGGCGCTTCGTAGAGAACTTCTCGCGGATAGCGTTACCTCTCACTACTTTGACGAGGAAGGAGCATAAGTTCGTTTGGACGCCGGAGTGCGCGCGAGCTTTTGAGGAGTTGAAGTGTCGGTTGACCACGGCGCCTGTGCTGAGTTCGCCGGTTGGAACCGAAGGCTATGAGATATATAGCGATGCTTCGGGCAGCGGTTTGGGTTGCGTGCTATTGCAGCACGGCAGCGTGATAGCTTATGGCTCGAGACAGCTAAAAGTGCACGAGAGGAATTATCCGGTCCACGACTTGGAGTTGGCGGCCGTGATTTTTGCCTTGAAGCTGTGGAGACACTATTTGTACGGTGTGAAGATTGATATCTACACCGATCACAAGAGTCTAAAGTACCTGATTGATCAGAAAGATCTGAATATGCGGCAGCATAGATGGATGGAGTTCCTGGGGGACTATACATTCAAGATCCACTACGTGCCTGGCAAAGGGAATGCGGTTGCGGACGCGTTGAGTCGCCGAGCCCCAGCTCAAGCGAATTGGCTATCAGTGCATGATGAGCGGTTGGTGCAGGAGCTGGAGGCGTTGGAGATTGTTTGTGTGGATAGACAATCTAGTGCTGAAGCAGTGCTGAATTGTACTGAAGTCCAATATGACCTGGCTGATCGGATTCGGCAGGCTTTGGATATGGATGCTCATATGAAGCAGTTCATGATAGAGGCTCTGGATGGGTCAAATTCCCAATTCGTTGTGGAGGACGGATTGCTTTGGAAAGACGGTCGTTTGTGCGTCCCAAGTGTGGGCAATTTGCGGGTGGAGTTGTTGTACGAGGCACACCATACCAAGTACTCGATTCACCCGGGGACCACGAAGATGTACCGCGACGTCAAGAAACTATTTTGGTGGCCGGGTTTGAAAAAGGATGTGGCGCTATACGCAGCGAAGTGCCAAACTTGCGCCTTGGTGAAGGCGGAGTGCCAAAAGCCGGGAGGATTTCTTAAGTCCTTGCCTATTCCGGAGTGGAAATTCGACGACATCTCTATGGACTTTGTGTACGGTTTGCCAAGGTCGCAAAAAGGGAACGACGCCATTTGGGTGGTGGTCGATCGATTAACAAAGGTGTCGCATTTTATTCCGCATAGGAAGGATGATCCGGTGGAGAAGCTGGCAAAGCTTTATGTGGATAACATAGTGCGGCTTCATGGTGTGCCCCGCAGCATCGTGAGTGACCGAGATGGGCGGTTCACGTCCAATGATTGGAGGCTGGTGCAGCAAATGATGGGGACAAAGCTGAAGTTTAGCACAGCCTTCCATCCGCAAACGGATGGGCAGACCGAGAGGGTCAATAGAACCATGGAAGACATGCTTCGCATGTGTGTCTTGGACTTTGGAAAGCAATGGGAGGACCACCTTTATTTGGTGGAGTTCGCATACAACAACAGCTACCAAGCAAGTATTCAGATGACGCCTTTCGAGGCCCTATATGGTAGAAGATGTCGCACGCCGTTGTCTTGGTTAGAAACGGGCGAGTCGAAGTTGTATAAGCGATCGGAAGTGGATGATGCTACTTCTTTGGTGAGAACCATTCGGGAGATGTTGCTCATCGCTCAGGACCGGCAAGCAAAGTACTATAATGCCAAGCACAGGAACGTGGAGTTCGCTGTGGGTGATTATGTGTACCTAAAGATCAAGCCGTTCAAGGGTGTCTCGCGGGTGCGACAGTTGAAAAAGCTAAGCCCGAGGTACCTTGGACCGTTTGAGGTTCTGGAGCGAGTTGGAGAAGCGGCCTATAGGTTGAAGCTTTCGGTGGAGCTAAGTGGTTTACACGATGTGTTCCACATTTCGGTGCTTCGGAAGGCGGTGCAAGAGCCTACGCAAGTGATCGCGGTCGATCAAGTGCCGGTGGATAGTGGGCTAACGACAAAGGTCAAGCCCGTGCGGATTGAGGACTCGGAGGTCAAGCGGCTGCGCAATAAAGAGATCAGGATGGTCAAAGTCCGGTGGGACAATTGCGGTCGTGAGGAGCTCTCTTGGGAGCGAGAGCAGGCAATGCTTGACGAGTATCCGGAGTTGTTCCGCTCAGGTACAAATGTTGGTTTTTGTATATCTTTCCTTTATGTAATTTCGTGGGGGAAATTCTTTTAAGAGGGGGAGAGTTGTAACGCCCCGGAACTCAAAGGAGCAAAGGGGGACGTTTTGGGCCAGTTTTGGTTTCTGGCTGAAGGCACACGGCCTGGGACACGGGCGTGTCCCAGGGCGTATCAAGCGTGTGTCGACACTTAGCCGCAAAGTCGTCGAGTTATTCTCGACGATTCGTCGAGAATGGGCACACGGACTGCGACACGGGCGTGTCGCAGGGCGTGTCGACCCGTGTCGACACTTAGCCGTGAAATCGTCGAGTTATTCTCGACGATTCGTCGAGAATGGGTACACGGCCTGCGACACGGGCGTGTCGCAGGGCGTGTCAACCCGTGTCGACGATCGTCAAGGTGAAATCGTCGAGATTCACTCGACGATCGTCGAGTCAAGGCACACGGCCTAGGACACGGGCGTGTCCGAGGCCGTGTCATCGAGTCGTCGATCTTCCCTCGACGAAATGTCCCGTGTACACGGCCTGGGGGCCCAGGCGTGTCAAAGTGACACGGGCAAGGACACGGGCGTGTCCTAGAACCCATACAGTGCTCGGGTTGGAAACGGGAGAAAATCATGGGGTACACGGCCGGCTACACGGCCGTGTCAGCTGGAACACGGGCGTGTCAGCTCGAACACGGGCGTGTTCGATACCCGTGTGCGTGTTCAGAAGATTCGATTTTGACGGCGAATGCGGCACACGGCCCTGGACACGGGCGTGTGCCAGGCCGTGTTCGGCCCAGATTGGGCATTTCAGCCCCGAATCAAAGCCGTTCGTTTCCTTGATTGAAGATCCAATGGCTGGGGGTTGTTCCTGGGAGGATATACCCGGGAGTTGACTTAGAAAAATCCATTTTTCTTACCTTTTTATCTCTCCAAACCCTTGGAGAAAGAAGAGCTAAGGCAAGAGGAAGAGGAGCTAGATCCGCCATTGGAGGAGCTTCGGAGCTCCGAATCGCAAGCCGACTCCGGATCCACGGAGGCAACACAAGTGCGGTGATTTCTATCCGATTACATTTCGATGGCGCCAAAGAGGAACGCAAGGGTAACGATCCTCATCTTGAGCTTGAATCGCTCCTTTTCTTAGCATAGGAAGCCCCCTCTCGCGAGTTTGCGGAGAGTTGGAGGCGTTCCTTCGGGTAGATATGTAAAGTCCCCGTTGTTTAGAGTCCGTATGCGAGAACGGACATAGGCATTTTGGTTGAAGCCTACCCGGACATGTTAGTTCGGATCAGTGATGTTGCATTGCATAAGGCCGGAGAAGACTCCGTGCTATTGGGTGTTTTTCGGGTTTTCTACGCGGTAGATTGCAGCAGGGAGCCTTGGGGACTAACCCAAAGGTGCACCCGGAAAACTGGGCGGACACGAGGTCTTGCCAACTTGGTGGCCTGAGAGCCAACTTGAACATAACGGGGTTATGTGTATTGCGGTAGAATGGGACTCGGTGAAAGTTTGACCCGCGCAAATGGCTTAAATTGCCGTTGCGATGTGAGCACGGGTTAGATGGAGCCGTACCCGCTTTATGTCGTTCGGGTTAGAGAGACCTAAAGTTACATGGCACTCACCGTTGGCATAGATGGGGGTCTTCGGTGGTTAATGGCTTAAATTGACGTGACCAATACCATGAAGACGAATTGCTCATAGGAATGGCCGTCTAAGTGGCGGTGGTGAGTCCGGAATGTTAATGGCTTTAATTGACGTGACATCGACCGGTTCACCGAGAATGTGCCCTGAGTGCACGGGACGTGTGGCCGTACGAACCAACGTCTGTGATGAAATGGCTATGGTTATATGCATTGCTCGCTTGTGCTAATGAAATGCAGGGAAGGAGCATCGCCGCCCCGAGTTGGGGGCGGGATCGTTATAATTTGGTCAGCATTGCTGACCGTTGCCTTGTTTTGTCACCGTGCGGTGGTTTGTTGCTTGCAGGTGCAGCTGGACCAAGCGGTCAATAGCGGGCTAAAGCCCTTTTTGCGAAGCTGGCCCTCGAAGGCCCAAATGGAAGTGTTTTCTATTTTATTCATGTATGGCCGGCCTGCGTGCCGAGGTTGGTAAATCATGTAACAGTCAAGTGAAACTTTTTGTAAGGCCTTAAGGCCGATTTTGGGTATTTTTGTATACATTCCTATTATCGTATTAGTGGACATTCATGCTTGTTGCTGGGTTCTTGTTTACAACTTATTTAAACTGCTTTCGCTAGAATGCTCTGTGTAGGACGTTGAGATTGGTTGGATGGTTTCCATAAGTAACCGCCCGGTCTGTCTGTGGTATATGGCGTCGGGCCCCGGCCGGACCTACTGCTATATGCTATGCGACGGATAGGGGGTGTTACAGAGGATGAGGGTAAGGTCGTGGTCGAGGACCATGAGGAAGGAATCCTGAACCTGCTAGAGAGCAGGTGTTTGCTTTGGACATGATGCATGTGCAGAGTTCTCAAGATGTGATTGCAGACATGCCATGATTCAATTAATACATTATAAGCATTCATCCTTAATTTGCCTAAGATGCGCTAGGAATCTAGCTTGAGTCTTTATAATTGATACTTAAGCACCGTGACCGTTAGTGGGAAACCAGCTCACAGCTTATTTGATACCGGTGGCATGCATTCGTTTGTCTCGGCGGACTTCGTAAAAGATTTAGATGACATGTAATACTTCACTAGTATCACTCAGAGAGTATGCCTCCCATATGGCTCCGAGATGACGTCGTCCACCAAGTGCGACTTAGAAGCATGTATTGGAGGAAGGATTTTTGAAACCCCTACGACAGTGTTGAGAATGCCAGAATTTGATCTTATTATGGGCATGACATGGCTAGATTGGCACTACGCCCGAATTGATTGTGTGGCGAAGTAAATCACCTTGAGACAAGGAGACTCTGAAGTCGTTTTCCAAGGTATCAAATCCTTACCCCGTATGTTGTTATCTTCGATTCAGGCCCTCAAGGCTCATATGAAAGGGGATGAGATATACATTATATATTTTGAACTAAAGGAGATGGCGACGAGCATGAAAGATGCGCGAGTTGTGCGGTACTTCCCTGAAGTATTTCCTGAGAAGCTACCGAGATTACCCCACATAGAGAGGTGGACGTCCAAATTAAACTAGTACCGGGTGCCAAGCCCATATCTCGGACCCCTTACCAAATGGATCAAAAGGAACTCGCTGAGTTTAGAGTACAGTTATAGGAGATAATAGAATCAGAGTTTGTTCGTCCCAATTCATCACCCTAGGGAGCCCCTGTTTTGTTTGTCAAGAAGAAGGATGGGTCACTACGGTTATACATAGACTACCGAGAACTCAACCGACTGATGGTGCGGAACACCTATTCGTTATCTCAGATCGATGAGTAATTTGATCAGTTGGTAGGAGCGCATTGGTTTTCCAAACTAGATTTGCGCTCGGGGTACTATCAATTGAGAATACAGGAGGAAGATATCCCAAAGGAAGCGTTTAAATAGAGATACAGTTTATACGAGTTCACGGTGATGTCATTTTGGCTCACAAATGCCCCTTCGGCGTTCATGAGTTTGATGAACAGAGTGTTTGAACTGTATTTGGACGTCTTTGTCATCATCTTCTTCGATGAAATTTTGGTCTACTCAAAAATGGAAGAGGAGCATGCTAAGCACTTGGCCCTAGTCTTAAGAAAACTAAAAGAGCATTTCCTGTTTGCTAAGTTCAGCAAGTGCGAATTTTGGCTCAGAGAAATTGCATTCTTTGGCCATGTGATTAGTGGTACTGGATTAGCAGTAGACCCGACCAAGGTACGTGCCGTGAAGGAATGGTCGCACTTGAAGTCAGCGGCTGATGTACGAAGCTTTCTTGGACTTGCTAGTTATTACCGCAAGTTTGTGAAAAGGATTTTCAAAGATCGCTCTTCCTCTCACTGCCATAACAAAGAAATGTGTACCATATGAGTGGACACCCCAGTGTGAGACTACATTTCAAGAACTAAATGATCGACTTACCTCCGCTACGATCTTAGCTCTTCCATCAGGGAAAGAAGGATTTCGAGTTTACACTGATGCCTCATATCAAAGGATGGGAGCAGTCTTGATGCAGCATGTACACGAGATTGCTTACGCTTCGAGGCAGTTGAAGAAGCATGAAGTTAGTTATCCGGTACATGATTTGGAGTTAGGAGCAGTGGTGTTCACCTTAAAGGTTTGGAGGCACTATTTATATGGCGTCTACTACGAGATCTTTTAAGATCATAAAAATTTGAAATATGTTCATTCTCAGAAGGAGTTGGGTTTGAAGCAGCGGCGGTGGTTAGAATTTTTGTGCGATTATGAATTTACATTGAACTACCACCCAGGGAAAGCAAACTTTGTGGCAGATGCTTTGAGCAGAAAAGTACTTGAGTCGAGCCCCAAGTCTTGGATGATGAGTATGGAATTAACTCGAGTGCTCGAGGAGATGGAGATCACGTTAGTGTGTAAGGATAGTTCCGAGACATATACTAAATATCTAATTGCCATTAGTATAATTTGTGACATTCAAGATCGAACTCCTGTAGTGCAAGGGAAGGATGTTGCTCTGGCCCTACTGATTAAAGCTATTGAGGATGGATATACTGAATAGTATACCCATAAGGACAACCTCGTTCATTTCTTTGGCAGACTTTACATTCCCAAGGGCGATGAAATCCGTGAAGATATCTTAAGAGAGGCACATTGCTCCAAGTATTCAGTGTATACCAGGATTTCCAAGATGTATAAAGACTTACGAAAGGCCATGTTCTGGCCAGGAATGAATAGTGCTGTCAAGTATTATGTTACACACTGTAAGACATGTCAGAAGGTGAAAGTGGAGTGCAAGAACCCTAGAAGGTTGTTACAATCATTGCCCATTCCGGAGTGGAAATTTGAAGATATATTAATGGATTTTGTTCACGACCTTCCCGGATCACGATCAGGGAATGACTCAGTTTGGGTGATAGTGGATCGCTTGACTAAGGTTGCCAGGTTTATCCCAATGATAAACGAGACACATGTGGATGTATTGGTATGTTTCTTTGTGGAACATTTTGTACGATACCATTGAGTGCCTATGACGATAGTCTCCGACTATGATGATCGCTTTACCTCCAAGGAATGTGATGAAGATTTTATAGTTTTAAAATAAATCAAAACTAATATCCCAAAATAGGCAAGTGTACCTATCGAAATATAATATAAGAAATGTCGTATTTAGACTTGGGGAACACTGAGTACTTGTACTCACAAGGAAGAGCTATTATTTTATCGAATGAAAGTTGTCTTTGCGATTTTGGTAAAGGAAACATTAAACTAAAAGGAGAAATACGATGATGGGAAAGCTATCACTTGATCTAGAATCCCTTTGGATTAGAATAAATTTCCATGAAATTATAAAATACTAGCATCTAAATTATTAACTTCGACCGTGGAGGTTCCATAGCTACGAAGCGCCTCTCTCGCGAATACAGATCTAATCCGGAAGATTTATGTCTTCCTCTCTCGAGGGGTGCATGCAACTCCCTTTATCCTTGAACGATCTACTCGTATCCACAACCTCTCGATAAATCTAGGATAAGGATCTAAGATCGAATAAACATAATTGCAACTTATGAATTCGATAAAATTTAATTCAAAGATAAACCAAAGTACATAAAATAGAGTGCTTGATAGTTTGAGACTAAAAGAAGAAATTTATTCAATTCCAAAGTTCATCATGATCAAGTGCTAATTGGAAATTAGCTACTCATCATGATGGGAGAATTACATGAAAAGTTGAAGAGAGACATGATTATAAAAAGGACTTGAATTAAAAAGAATAAAAGTTAAACTACGAATTGGAAAATATAAGAAATAAAGCAAAGAAAACAGAACTCTAGCTCCCAAAAATCTCTCCCTCAGCTTCTGAAATTGTCTGGAATTTATAGGCAAGTTTGCTGGAGAGTAACGCCCCAGCGTGACCTAGGGCATGTAAGGTTTGGAACCATCATCTTCAAGTCCGGGGAACGTTTGAGAGAAACCACCAAAAATAGTTAAGTGGCGGGTCACGCCCCTAGGTCACGCCCGTGACCTAGGGCATGTCTTGTCGGTTGCTGGAAACGGTAGGAAGTAGAAACGGTGGGAGTAACTCTGGCTGTTGTTGGAAGGGTCACGCCTCCTTGGCACGCCCGAGACCAGGGCGTGAATGATGTAACATCCTGAACCTATAACTGGCCCCTTAATGCAGTCAACAGGCATGAGAGTCACGCCTAATTGACACCCCTGTGACCTAACAGTCAAGCCCGTGGCAGTATGGTCATGCCCGTGACCTGTAGGCGTGCAATTTTAATTGACGTGACAATGTACTCTGGAGCACGTGCCGGGGTCACGCCTGCTTGTCATGCCCGTGACCTGACGGCCATGCCCGTAACCGGGGCGTGTAGTTTGCAATTTTTCCTTATTCCTTTAGTTTGTTCCCCTGATCAGTTCTTCAAACTTCAAAATGCTATTCAAAGCCCAGATGGACCTAAAATAAGAAAATAAAGTAATTAGTAATAAAATTAATAAAATATAATTATAATCTACTTAATTATTAAATAAAAATTATATAAAAAATAAAGATAAAATTAAAGTTATCAAATACCCCCATACTTACTCGTTTGCTCGTTCAGAGCAAACAACTTTCTATAGGGAGTAGAAAAGTTTTAACACTAGAAAAGAAAATTGAACCTAAGGAGTACAATGCGAAGTCTTATGCCTATGTGCGTAGTTATTTTAGCAGAAAAAGCTACTCAACATATAAATTAGTTTTTACTTTTCTATAATGTGTTTTCGCTTATTATTTTTTACTTTGAAATTGAAAACACGGTAAATCTTAAAATCGCATTTACGGAGAAAGTAGCGTGCTTACTAAGATAACATTGCACAAATCGAAAATTGAGATACCCTCCAAAAAAAATCCATCAATATCGATGGCCATAGGCTTGCCCTTTCACATTCTCGCCACGACACATGTTTAACTTATATGCACAGATCAATAGAACTTAACTAGGTTGAAACATATGCTTAGATTTTTGGTGAGAAAAATCAAATGTAAAAACAATGGATACACACACCAAAATATAAAGAGAGCTTGCACAAAGTAAATTGTCATGGCTTAAAGAACACCACCAATTCCTAAATCCCTGTGTTTCTTTTCCTTAACATGTTGAAAATTTTTCTACTTCCTCTATTTATTTTCATATTTTTTTTTTATCTATATTTATTTTTTTTGAGGAGGAAGGAAAAATAAATCAACTCTTTTTTTCTCAATTAGCCACCAAAATAAAATGGCTTCTAATCACTCATATACCATTTTTGTATATATATTTTCAAGCTCGGTCTTAGGTGTGTAATTAGAATGCTTTTTAGGCTTTGGTAAAGTGTTTGGTGGAGCAAAAACAAAAGATATGGTATATACTCAAATTGGCGTAAGAAAGATAAAATGTTAGGTTCGGGTGCAAAGACTCAAATTCGCCAAAAGCAGTGCCTAAATCATATTTATGTTAATGAGTTTAACTTATGCAAAGTCTTGGGAATAGCTAGAGAGCAAGTTCTAGACATCGAGAAAGAATACCTCTTTCTTGATCCGCGAAATATCGCTCTAGTAAACTTCTACACACTCTCCTAAATTATTTTTAGATTTTATCGGTTTTAAAATGAAAGTAAAATAAACTTGTTTCCACGCATTTAGAAAAACAAAACTCTAATTATATGCTGAATTTTTAGTTCTACTTAAAATTCTACTTACACGTGCACTTAACTAGAAACACAGCATGACCAACAGTTTTACTCCAAAATTCAAAACTCAATTAAAGCATGAAAAATCTCTAAACACTATGCAAAAGTTGAATGCTATGGATTTTGCAAATGAATAAATATAAAAATAAAGACTTCTCTAATTTAAAATTAAACCTAACTTTTTTTGTTACTTCTTACACTTCCCGAGGTATACCCTGTGAAGGGCTCTCACCTGTACTAGGAGGTAAGATGGGGTAATATCCCAAACGTCCTATTCTAAGAAATTTAATTTCGATTTTCTAATTTTTTTGGAAATTTTTAATATTTTTTTCTAAAATTTTTTGTATTTTTGTGAAGATGAAGTAAAAATAAAATTTTATTTTTTCTTAAAATTTTTTTTATGATTTTTTGTATGTTTTGCTTGAGAAAAATCCCCCCATACTTAAACAATACATTGTTCCCAATGAAAAAATAAGTAAAGAAGAGAAAAAGAGACTTCTCTGAAGAGGTCAAATCAGCACCAAAGTGTACCTATAAGACATGACTGAAGCAAAACATAATTTTTATATATTTTTAAATAAAAACAAAAGATACATAGAAACTAAAAAGAAAAGAAACAGAAATATTCGACCGACTACAACTCCAAAGAAAAGAACTACTTCTCATCGCTAGCACCCCCCCATATTGGATAATGAGTTCACAGATCCGTGAACTCACGTGTAATGTGCGCCAAAAAAGAAGCGTGACTCCTCTCCAGCGCGGAAAAGTGTTCATCAAAATGAGTAAAATGACCATCAAAATGAGTCTGCATCTGGTCTAGGCGAGTGTGAATCAACCCAAATTGATGATCCCAATAGCTTTGAGGACCGGGAACTGGGGTAGAGTGCAGCGGTGGTGGCGGAATCTGGGGAGAGTGAGGAGGACCGCTGGGAACGATACCGAAATCAAGATCAAGATCCCCACAATCGACCGTTGGGGGATAGCCTCAAACTAGCCATCACGTCGTCGCGCTAGGCCGAGGGCCTGGAGGGTCTGGAACTGAATGACATGCGGAATCTGAACGCAGTTCAGTTGTGGAAGAGTATACCAAAGACCGATCTATTTGGCGAGATAAGTGATGAAGTTCACACCGTACACCGCTCCCAACCTCGCATTTTCAGCCTGGTGCCGGAAGAAAATTGCGAGCATATAACCAAGGTTGAGTGAGACCTGGTAAAACATACTATATAAATATAGTAAATCTGCCTGAGTCACCACTCCATGGCTATCGCCATGACCGGTAAGAGTAAAGGTGAGGAGGTTGTGGAGAATGCGCAAAGTAGGGGAAATAAGTTGGTTGCCTTTAGATTTCTTTGGGGTGTAGGGCGCGATGACATTACTGAGTTCCACCCAAAAGGTGAGAAGGTTGAAATCGGTAGGGAAATCAGTAAGGAGATCGAGATAGGCAGGAGAATGGGAAAAGACCTCCGAGCAAAAGCCCATGGTGACAATATGTTGGCGGATGGTGAGATGATGCGTCACCCCACCCATGCGAAAGATGATGAGATCGTCATTCGCCACCTAATGGAACTCAAAGGACACCAAGAACTCGACAGTGAGCTCAAGGAAAGTGGGCTCCGAAATAAAGAATAAGGAACTCCATCCAGGGGTGGATAGAAATTCCCTAACCAAGTATGCAACTCCAAAGTTGCGAGGATCGCCCAATCCAAGATCCGAAATAAGCCAGATGGTTTGGCGCGTAATCGATCGCTCCGGTCCAACTGGGTGGAGTTTTCAAAAAGTAGCATGGTTTCCACCGCGGCGGTATCTACGACGCGCTCAGAGGAAGAGGCGGTGGGACGAGGGTGGTGGCGAGGCATGGTGAGAAAAAGGAGAGAATATTTGCCAAACAAGGTAGGGAAGAGAAGGTGAAGGCTGGAAGGTGTGGAGAAAAGAGAAGGGTGAAATACTATTTATATGATTTTGTTCGGGTCCGACACGCCCCCCCGGTCACGCCCGTGACAGGGGGCGTGTACTAAAAAAAATAAAAAAGGGAATCTGAGGCTCCCTGCCTCGGATTCGCGGGTCACGCCCCAGTGTCACGCCTGTGACTCTGGGGCGTGTCACATAGAATACGAATAAAAAGTGGAATCCGAGGCATTGACCTGGGTCATTGCCTCAGATTCGGTCGACACGGCCCAGAGTCACGAGCGTGACTCTGGGTCGTGTCACTGAATACGATAAAATAAAACAAATTTTAAGTTTTTTTGGTTTTGGGGTTTCCTGGGGAAGTCACGGTCTGATTTTCCTATATCACGGGCGTGACATAGAATGTCACGGGCGTGACTATGAAAATAGAAGATTTCCATTTTTTTCTAAATTTTTTTCTTGGAACGGGATTCCGAGCCTGTCACGCCCGTGACCAATAAAGTCCACACCTGCGCCATTAACGGAATTCGAGCTGGAAAAACTGTGATCGACGAAAACAACCTTGGCCTATATCACGCCCGTGACCCACAGGACATGGCCGTGACATCAACGAACGACGAATAAAGAAAAAAAACCACGCTCGACAAAACCAGTCTCGTGTTTCGCAAGACGAACAACAGAATTGCAGACAAATATTTTTTTGGGTTTTTTTTTCTTTTTTTTGTAATTTCATATTTTCATGTTTTTTTTATTTTTGTGATAGAAATAAAGTAAATTATATAAAAATTATCGACATGCAGGAATCACATGAATTTTGACGTTCGAAGCCGACCGATCGTCATGCCGCAATGATCCTACAATCCTGCGAAAACTCAAATATAAAACTAAAATAAAAAGAAAGGATAACCATGGGGTGCCTCCCTCGAGCGCTTTGTTTATGGTCGTTAAGCTCGACCATTGTAGTGTGCGCTAAGTTATGGGATTTTCAGATAGATAGGCCGACACAATATCGGGAAGTTTGGAACCCTCTGCTAGAGATAAATATTGTAAATAATTTGGCAGCTGTCTAAGTTCTAAAGTTGGAGGTTCCTCAAACAAAGTTCTGAAGCGGTCACTGCCGAATTCTAGAGTTTCTACAATAAGTGCGCGTGTGACAAAATTATTATTACTATTTTCATGAGAAATTAAATTTAAACTTTCAAAATTTTTGTCATGAACAATAGGTGAATAAAAATTTTCAGAAAATGAAATGGAGTCTTCATCGGGAGAAGCCTCCAAAAAGAAACATGAGTAGTCATTAGCAAGCGTATTTTTCATAGATGATTTGATAGTAAAGGTAACTTCTTCATCTCCGAATCTAAGGTGAATTTTACCGTTACTAACATCTATAATGGCGCGTGACTTGGTGAGAAAAGAGAGACCGAGAATAAGTGAAGCCTAGATGTCCTCTTCTATGTCAAGGATGACAAAATCTACCGGAAAGATAAATTTGTCAACTTTGAGAAGCACTTCCTCAATAATACCCATAGGGTATTTTATAGACCGATCCACCAATTGGATGCTCATTTTTGTGGAATTAAGCTCTCCTAATCCCAACTTTTTAAATAATGAATAAGACATCAAATTAATCGAAGCGCCTAGATCGGCCAACGCATGTTTTACTAATAAATCGCCAAATAGAAAAGGAATAGAGAAACTACCCGGATCGGTTAGTTTCTTAGGCAATTTATTAAGTAAAACCGCCGAACATTCCACGTTCAATTGAACCGTGGAGATATCCTCAAGTTTCTTTTTATTTGTTAAAAGATCCCTGAGATACTTTGCGTACCTTGACATTTGCGCTATTACTTCGCAAAATGGTAAATTTATTTGAATTTGTTTAAACATATTTAAATATTTACTGTGATGCTCATCCATCCGGTCTTTATGCATTCTAGACAGATAGGGAAGAGGCGGTTGATAAGCCTTTGGTTTATTATCATTAGAAGGCTTAGGAGGAGGAGAAGGTGAAGAAATTGGTACCTCCACATCATCCGGGTTTGAAGAAGTAATTACCTCCATCCCGCTCCGTAGAGTGATGGCTTTAGCATGTTCCTTTGGGTTGGGCTCCGTATTACCTGGTAATGCTCCTTGTTGTCGACCGGAGAGCATCTTTGCTATTTGCCCTATTTGATTCTCCAAATCGCGGATAGATCCGGTAAGATTCCGGATATTTGCATCATTAGTAGCCACATATTGGTGGAAAGCCTCCTCGAGAGTGGGAGGTTTGGGAGCTTGTGGTGGAAAGTATCCGGGTGGAATTGTGTTTGGTGGGCTAGCAGTGTTTCCTAGATTACTCCAAGAGAAGCTGGGGTGATTCCTTAAACCCAGGTGATAAGTGTTATCAAAATTATTACCCGAATTGAAAGGTGGCCGATTCGAATTACCCATGTAATCCACATGTTCGACAATGGTGGAAGGTTCCCAATATTGGGGTTCACAGGTAGGTGTAGACGAGGAAGCAGACATCTCGTCTATTTATTTTTGTAGTTTCTCAACCTGGAGAGATTAAACTTGAAACCGTATCAATTTCGTACATCCCGGCTGGTTTAGGAGGATGAGACCGGGGTGTACTCCACTAATACGTATTCATGGCCATACCATCTATAGGTTCTTGGGCGGCTGCCAGTGTTTTGTTGTTTAACGTTCCACCGACAGCGACATCAATATGTTGCCTTGTTTGTTGATTGAGTAAGTATAAAAGGTTTGCACTTACAACCAATCAAGGATTGCATGATGCGGACGACGGCGAAGCAATTCCTTAAATTGCTCCCAAGTATCATATAACGTTTCCGTATCAACTTGGAAGAAATAGGTAATATCGTTGCACAACTTGCCCGTTTTAGTGGGCGAAAAATATTTCGTGAGAAATATTTCCGTCATCTTGGCCTAAGTAGTGATGGAGCCTCTTGGTAGAGAACCTAACCACTGCTTGGCTTTGGTGTGCAAAGAAAAAGGAAAAAGCCTTAACCGAATAGCATCATCGAAAACCCCGTTAATTTTAAAAGTATCGCATATTTCTAAATGTTTGAAATATGCGCGTTTGGGTCCTCATCTTGAAGCACATCAAATTGTACAGATTGATGTACCATTTGAATGATACTTGGCTTCAATTCAAAGTTATTGTTCGCTATAGCGGGTCAAACAATACTTGATTGCACCTCATCCAAATTTGGCCGGGCATAATAGGACATAGTTTGTTGATCGGCCATATTTGGATTTGGGTTACCCCAAATAAAAGAAAATTGAAAAGATGGAGAAGTAGTAGTAGAAGAAGAAGAATAAGAGGAAGAAGAAGAAGATGTTGGATTTCTAGTAAGATTTGGGCTCGGTTCACTTAGTTAGGATCATATGACCCACAATGTATAGCCAGGGTCATAGTTGTGTCCTAGAGTCTAGGCCAAGTCCTTAGAGTCAACATCACATGGATCAGATATCAATAAGACTGCCAGCGACTCAAGACTTAGAAGATTTCAAGACTATAAAGTGAGTTCGACGTTCGTCGAACTCAAGTCGATGATTGTCGTGCTCAGCTTGACGATCTCAGAGAAAATTCTCTGAGCTGAGCTCGACGAACTATATTATTTGGTCGACGAATCTTTGGACTACTACAGCATTCTGTCAAGACTATGTTCTCTAGTCTCAGGTCGACGAACTTAGTTCTCTGCCCGATAAATTCTGGATTATCTACTTCAACAACTTAGAACCAGAAGACTTGTGTTGACACTCAGAGTATATGTCGACATCAACTGAGTCGACACTAGAAGTACTTGTGTCGACACCCAGATCATCAGTCGACACTTTGGAAAGATTGTGTCGACACACAGAATAACTGTCGACACCAATTGTGTCGACACCAGAAGTAAGAATATGTCAACTCACAAATGACTTGTGTCGACACAAAGAATTCCTGTCGACAACAACATCACTTATGTCGATACACAGGATGTCAGTCGACACCACCTGTGTCGACACCAGGAGTAATTGTGTCGACAAACAGAATATTTGACAACTTCAGAAACTCAGCTCGACGAAATCAAATCTTAGGTCGACGAAGTCTGGAGACTTTAACTTTCATTTCAGATACAACTTTGAATATTCTAAGTCCAGAATAGTTGCTGAACTCCAGTCGACGAACACAGTTATCAGCTCGACGAATTCTGTCATCAGCTCGACGATTCCAGACTTAGCATTTATTCCTTCTATCCTTAGTCTATGGCAATAGTTTCTGAATGATTAATGATAAAATATTCTCTGAATATTACCGTTGGACGGTACATTAATCACGACTTTCATTAGAATTATTGTTTTCCATTTTTCCAAGGGACAGTTGGGGAAAGAAATCAATGCAGTTTATTTTCAAGGACTGCCAGCATTAATTGCTGTAGAAGGATTCAAATTTCGAAAGGCAATTCCCTCAGGAAATATAAAAGAGATTTTTCTCTCTTTCCTGACAACAAGATACAACAAGTAGGCAAGAAAGAAAGCAAGAATAATCAGAGTACCAGAGCAATTGCAGAGACACAATATACATAGACATAAAGATTTTCAATCAGTCTGTCTTCAACAGATTCTCTGCTTCTTTCACAAAAGCTCTGATACAAAAAGAAGATCTGCTCTCAGAAGAAGAAGAATAATCATACAAAATCAAGAGTCTTCTTACTTCAACACTCTAGGACTTCCAAGGACAATAACTACCCAATCTGTCAAGAAGATCCTGCAGATAAAGGCTAAAAGCTTGAAGGCCTATCACCCTGCAGCAATGCTTCATATTTCCCTAAACTATTCAATATCTTAGGGGGAGCCATTTGCTACCATCAATAATCCACAAGTCTTATCTCTGATTGTTGACCGAGAAGACATTATCAACTCTCTCACCCCCACTGTGTAAAGGGTTGTCATCTCCCTTCAAAAGTGATTCCTGGTTACAAGTCACCTGATCAAAAGACTTGGGGATTTGGTTTTTGAGCACCTGATCAAAAGCTCATTGGTGTCAGGCACCTGATCAAAAACCTGAGTGGATTCCTACCAGGGTGATAGAAGAGTGGATGCACCCAGGTTGTGGAACCACTATAAATTTCTTGCGTCGTCTGGTTGCCCTCTTTATTTTATTTTCTTGCTGTGGTTGTGGTAGTTAGTTTTTGTGCTTTTATATTTTGATTTATTTACTACTGCACTTAGACTAATCTGCATTATCCAGCAGAGAATTTTATAAAACTCTAAATACTCTATTCACCCCCTCTAGAGTATTCCTGATCTAACTGCTCACTTTCAATTGGTATCAGAGCAGGTTCCTTTGGTTGTACAAGATAACTTTGAACCAAAGATCCTTTGTTAGATCTAAATTTTATTTTTATTTCCATATTAGATTTATATACACAACTATGACACAAAACAAGGATTATGCAAGCACCAGACCTCCAGTTTGCAACCTAAACAAGTTTGCCATCTGGAAGGCAAGAATTAAATTATACATGAATTCTATTGATGAGGATATATACAACTCTATTTTGACAAGTTCCCCTCAAGCTTCAACTTCTGCAACATATACAAGCACTACTACAGTTCCACCACCTGAGTGGACTGAAGCCAAGAAGAAGGCAAAGATAGCTGATATCAAGGCTATGAACATACTGGCACAGACTATGTCAGATGATATTTTTCAGAAGGTGGCTGAATGCACCTCAGCCAAAGCCATCTGGGATTCACTAAATCAGATGGTGGCTGGTTCAGCTGATGAGAGAAAGGATAGGAGATCCAACCTCATATCCTTATATGAGAACTTCAAGAAAGAAGAAGCTGAATCAGTGGCTGATATGTATAACAGGTTAAGCTCAATCATCAATGAGCTAAAGACTTTGGACAAGGACATTACCCTCACAGAGGTGAATGACAAGATCCTGATGTGCTTCCCAAGCTCATGGGATTCAAGGATCTGGCCCATCAAAGAGTCCAGAAGCCTAAATGAGATATCTACAGAATCTCTATTGGGCAAGTTAAAGTCCTATGAACAACTGATCAAGTCTAGGGAGGCAGCAGAGCAAAGGACACCTCCACCAGCCAGAAAAGAGCAAAGTATAACTTTCAAGGCTGCTGATGAGACATAGACATCAACATCAAATGAAGAGCTCATGAGTCTATTTGCCAGAAGATTCTACAAGATGGCAAGAAAGGACTTCAGAAGAAAGTCATCTAGGCAAGATGCCAAACCCAGGTATGATAAAACACCAACTAAAGAAGTGGTGTGTTTTGGGTGTAGGAAACCTGGGCACTTCCTCTCTGAGTGTCCAGAGAACTAGAAGAAAGAGAAGAGAAGAGAGAAAGACACCAGGAAATAGCACACCAGCAAACCTTCTTCCAGCAAATACAAGAGGAAGGAAAAGAGTTTTGTGGCTGAAACCTGGAGTGAAACTGAAGATGAATCAACATCTTCTAGCTCCAGTGAAGATGAGGAAGAAGCAAGGGCTAAGGAGGTTTGCCTCATGGCAATTGATGCTTCCAGAAGCAATTCAGAAGAAGAGGAATCAGATAATGAAGAAGCTTCAGATTCAGAAGCTGATAAGGTACTATCTTCTTTTGATTACACTTCAGATTCTTTTAAAATTGAATTTAAATCAATGTGTATAGACTTAATAAACTCAAAGAAAGAGATTAAAACCCTTAGGAAAAAGTTAGGAAATTTAGAAAACATTAACTCTGAAAATAATAGGTTAAAAGATGAATTATGCTTAGCTAATGAGCAAATAACACTGTTAAAAACTGAGCTTTGTGAGGCTAAACAACTTGAGGAAACTCTTAATGGAAGAAGCCTCAAGCTGATGGACATCACAAGCACTATGAATGCCAGACTTAATGGCAAGATAGGCTTGGGTGCTTCATCAGGTTTGCCCCCCATTCTCAGGAAGAACATCTTAACAACCCCCATAAAATTTTTCACTGCTAAGGGAAAATAAAAAGTAATCAATAAACAAACAACAGAAAATGTTTCTAAATCAATAGGTCAGAAAACCAATAACCAGAAAACCATAGGTAACAAGGTTCAGCAGAATTCGTCAAACTTAGATCGACGAAATCTAGCCAGTTCGTCGAACCCAGATCGACGAACTCTGAATGCAAATTATAGTTATAGTTATTCGTCTAACTGCGATCGACGAACTCTGTATGGTTCGTCGAGCAGAGGTCGACGAACAAGGGGCACAGAAAATGAATATATTCATTCTCTGGGCAGAGATCGACGATCTCAACCCTATTCGTCGAACTCAGGTCGACGAACTCACAGAAATTCGTCGAACCCAGAAAGACGTAACCAAAACTTTAATTATAACAGAAACTTAAATAATTCTAGGAAAGCCTTTAATCCACTAGCTGATTAGGTTATACCACCTAGGAGATATCACCCTCTAGATATAAATCCAAACCTGAATTTTCTATAATTTCTAGCTTTTCATACCTGGAAAACAAAGGACCCAAGGTAACCTGGGTCAAGAATATTTAACTATTTTTCATTACAGGTGAATAGCTGTCCAAGTGTGAATTAGACCTGGTACTTGGACAGTGGCTACTCCAAACATATGACAGGTAGTAAGGACATTCTATCTAACTACAAGTCCAAGCTGGGGCCAAAGGTCATCTTTGGTGACTCCAAATGTGGCCAGTCAGAAGGTTTTGGAGCAGTGAAGATTAGAGCCGTTACTTTCAAGAAAGTAACTTATGTCAGTGGACTCAAACATAACCTCATCTCCATAAGTCAATTATGTGATGAAGGTTATCAAGTACATTTTAGTTCATCTTCATGTATTATTTCTAATAAGGAAAATCAAACAGTTTTAATTGGAAACAGACAAGACAATATATATTTAGTTGATTTTCTATCTACCAATTCTGATATCTGTTTACTTAACTTAATTAGTAACCAGAATGATTTATGGCATAAAAGACTAGGTCATGTAAACCTGAAAAACATTGCTAGGCTATCAAAAGACAACCTTGTTAGAGGTTTACCTTCTGGTCCCTACAAGAAGGAAGGCCTTTGCAGGGCTTGTCAATTAGGCAAGCAAACTAAATCTAGTTTCAAATCCATTAATAAAAGTGATTCACCTAGGATTCTGTATTTTCTACATATGGATCTATTTGGACCCATTGCTGTACAAAGCCTAGGAGGGAAATCCTACACTTTGGTTATTGTAGATGACTTCTCCAGGTTCACTTTGGTATCCTTTCTGAGATCTAAGTCAGATACCTTCAAGGTTCTTACAGATTTTCTCAGGATCATACAGATTGAGTTCTCTACTCATGTTGCATTGATCAGAAGTGATCATGGCACAAAGTTTGAGTCTCTTCTTATGCATGAGTTCCGTGAGAAGGAAGGTATCAGACATTACTTCTCAGCTCCTAGAACTCCTCAACCAAATGGTGTAGCTGAAAGGAAAAATAGGACACTCATTGAAGCTGCAGGTACATTACTTGCAGATGCTTACATGCCACAATCCTTTTGGGCAGAGGCTGTGAACACTACAAACTATATCCTGAATAGAAGCCTGATACATAAGCTAAAGATAGGACTCCCTATGAATTATTAAAAGGGAAGAAACCTAAAATAAACTATTTTAAAGTCTTTGGTTGTATATGTTATATTCACACAAACAACAAAAGATATATTAGAAAGTTTGAGGCAAAGGATGAAGAGGGAATTTTTCTAGGATATTCCCAAATAAGCAAAGCCTATAGGGTTTATAACAAATCAACTTTAAAAATTGAGGAGTCTATCCATGTTACTTTTGATGAAGCTAACATGTCTTGCAAGGAGAAAGAAATTTCTACCAGAAGCAACTTGCAGGTACATCACTTGGGTGAGAGTTTGGATGGACTAAACCTTACCCAAGAGGTTCCAACTCATCCATCTCCACAAGTTATTAAAGAAAGTGAAGATGAAGGCATTGAAGGGAGTGATATTCCCCCAACAACAAACATAATTCCACAGGAGGAACTAATTCCAAATGCTGTTGCAGAACCAACTCCACCAACTGATCTTGTCACACTTAGGGATCACCCCAGATCTCAAGTTATTGGAGACATATCAGCAGGTGTACAGACAAGACATCAACTCAACCAAGATTTGATGCATGCCTGTTTTCTCTCTCAGACTGAACCTCTATCCATCCATGATGTAGAGCAAGATCCCCACTGGATCATTGCAATGCAGGAGGAATTAAATCAGTTTGAGAGATGTAGAGTTTGGGAATTGGTTCCAAGGCCTCAAGACTACCCAGTCATTGGAACCAAATGGGTCTACAGAAACAAGCTGGATGCACAAGGAGTAATAGTGAGGAATAAAGCCAGGTTTGTTGCACAAGGATATATGCAAGAAAAAGGAATAGATTATGACCAGACCTTTGCACATGTTGCAAGGTTAGATGCAATCATAATATTCCTTGCCTATACAGCTTACAAGAGATTCAAGGTCTATCAAATGGATGTGAAAAGTGCATTCTTGAATGGAGTACTCAAGGAAGAGGTGTATATTGAACAACCTCCAGGTTTTGTTTCTCCAACTCATCCCTCTTATGTTTACAAATTGCATAAAGCTCTCTATGGTCTAAAGCAAGCTCCAAGAGCTTGGTATGAGACTCTAGCCAGCTTTCTGTCAGAGCATAAATTCATTAGAGACATTGTAGATAGAATACTTTTCACTAGACATCATAAGGATCAAATACTGTTAGTACAAATATATATGGATGACATAATATTTGGGTCTACTGATTCAAAATTGTGCAAGAGATTCTCTGATCTCGTGCATTCTAAATTTGAAATGAGTAGCATGGGTGAGCTTTCCTACTTCCTTGGTCTCCAAGTGAAGCAGCTCCCTGATGGCATCTTCATATCCCAAGCTAAGTATGTTAAAGAGCTTATCAAAAAGTTTGGCATGGCTGATGCCTCAGCAAAGAAGACACCTATGGCTACAAATACTGTAATTGATTCAGATGCACATGGGAAATCTGTGGATCAGAAACTATATAGGGCCATTGTTGGATCCCTGTTATACCTTACAGCAAGCAGACCTGATATCATGTTTGCCACATGCCTTTGTGCTAGGTTCCAGGTGAACCTAAAAGAATCTCACCTTATTTTTCTAAAAAGAATTTTGAGATATATAAAGGGTTGTCCTAGTGTAGGCCTATGGTATCTCACAGAATCAGAATTTGAGTTAACTGGATATTCAGATGCTGATTTTGCTGAATGCAGGGTGGATATAAAAAGTACTTCGGGAACTTTCCAGTTCCTGGGTATGAGATTAGTTTCCTGGTTTTGTAAGAAACAGTCATCGGTATCTACCTCAACTGTTGAGGCAGTATACATTGTAGCAGGTAGCTGTTATTCCCAGATGTTGTGGATACAAAATCAATTACTAGACTATGTTATCAACTTAAATAATTCAACTCTACTCTGTTATAACACAAGTGCTATAGCCATAGTACAGAATCCAGTCCATCATAGCAGGACAAAGCATCTAGATATTATGCATCATTTTATAAGAGAGTGTGTAAACAAAAACAAAATTAAGCTTGTCTATATCTACACTAATTTATAAAGGGCTGATATATTCACCAAACCTCTGGATGAGAGAAATCATCTCTTCTTTATAAATCAGCTGGGAATGATCAATGGAGAAGACTTAGTTTAGTTTAAGTCTGCACTCGACGAATTTGCCAAAGTTCGTCGAACGGAGCTCGATGAACTATGAAAAGTTTGTGAGATATTCGTCGAACGCAGGACGACGAACTCTTTGAGAGTGAAGTTGTTTTCGTCGAACGAAGATCGACGAATTCACTTCAGAAAACTTTCGTCGAACGGAGCTCGACGAAATGTCTTCAAATCTTCGGACAGAGCTCGACGAATTATTTGACTAATAATTATTTCGTCGATCTCAAGTCGAGGAATTTCTTAATTTTCGTGGACCGGAGTTTGTCGATTCATATTCTGGAAAACCTTATATCTAGGTTTTTCTTCGACCTCCGTCTCGCGCTTTCTGTTCTCTTGCACTTGATCGCCGTTTGTCTCTCTTGCAGGTGATTCCAATGGCTATTCCAGCAGGTGCCCTAACCAGAATGAAGTTTGACACGGGCTTTGACGTCGAATTCGAATCCTTTCAACATTCAGATCCAATATTTTTGCATATACTGGAACTTCTCGAGGAACAGAAACTGAAAAATCTGATGTCAACAAGGATAAAACTGTCTGCAATTGAAATCAGAGAGTCGGTTTATATATCTACATCAGAGGAGAACACTATGATCAGAACAATTGCGGGTAACTATGTATCTTTATCTCCCGCTGTACTTATTGAAATTTTTGGATTGGTTAATGGAGAAGAACAATTAGAAATTGATTCTGAAGAATATGAGATGATGTTGAGTTTAATGGGTTATGCTAGATATAACCCACATAAGTTGTTAAAGAAACACTTATCTGCCGAATACAAATTCTTGGCAGATATTGTAGGAAAGGTTTTGCTGGGCAAGCATACTGCCCATGACTACATTACCAGACACAAGTTTCTGGTTATGTGCGCAGTGATAAATAAGAAGGAAGTGGATTGGGCTCAAATCATATTTGATTTGATAAAGAAAAAAGAACAACAAGAAAGAAGTTTGCTTTGGAAGTATCCTAGGGATCTTCCTGAAGGAGAAAGCTGTTAAATCCCTAGTCTCACGGACCATATTCATTAATGCCAGCAAGCGGCTCACATGCACCTTGTTTGGCAGGTGGGAGAGGACCATAACTAAGCCATCCAATGCTTCACCCTCTTCCACCACAGCTTTTGAAAGCACCGGGGCTGTAAGAGCCACTCCCCACCCTGATGAAGAGATCATTCCACCCTCATCTTCTCTTCCAGCTATTCCACCTACACTTCCACAAACAGTCCAAACCATCTCTCCAACTCCACAACCACAACAACAACCTCTACTACCACAAAAACAACACTCTACACATGTTCCTACTCCACCCACATCTCCACAAATTGATTGTACAGAGATCCCATCTTCCACCCTTCAGGAAAACCAACCACCAACACCACCTGATTCCCCCCATGACACATATATTCCAACACCAACTTCATCTCCTCTTCCACCTCACCTATCCTCCATTCCAACTTTCAATCTTCTGACTTCCCCCCTCAACTCTCCTCCTCCTCCACATCCATCCACTCAGGATATCCACAAGCAAGATGTCCCTCCTTCATCATCTCCAACATCTACCCTCCCTCAAAATGTCTCCACCCAACATTCCACTGAACCATCTACTACTCCAACATTGGACCCCTCCACCATATCTTCCATCATTGCTATCATCACACCCCTCATAAAATCAATCATAGCAGGGGCCATTACACCTCTTGCTACTTATATCTCCGCCTTTTCTGCTCAACTTTCTGCCTTCACTGCTGCCCCCTCTTCATTTAGGGGCCTGGCTCTAATATACACTGAAACCAGGCAGGGGGAGATGCTTAATGAAGAAGCTGCAGCACCTCCAGCAGAAGCAGAACTCTTAGCTCCAGTAACAGCAGAGGCAGAAGCACTAATAACAGATACAAATTTCATTCCTAATGATAGAGATTTAATTGATTTGATTCATTTCATTGAGACTGACATGGACATTTATGAGTCAGTCCCTGAAGAGACAGTTGCTGAAGACATTCTTTTTGTTTCTGAATTTATAATTAATCCCACAGTAAACTTAGTTGATTTATTAAAAAGTTTTGATACTGCCTTTCTGAATTATATTCCAGCAGTACCTACTAAGCCATCCTTGGCTATTGTACCATATACTTCTCTAATCTCTCCAAAAGTTGCTAAGCAACTTAGAGATAGTTTTGCTATTTCAAAGCCAGCAGTCATGCCATCTCCAGGAGAAGTTATTTCTGTTCCAACATTTGTAATGGATGACTCACCCATACCAAATTTGGATGATTTGATTTTGGCTGATATAGAAGAAGAAAGTAAGGCAGCTGCTGAAAGTACTGTCAGAACTAGTTCTCCAGTCTCTCCTATGGCTTCTTCTCCTGGTCTTGTTGAAGTTCCTCCTCAAGCTCTATCTCTACCTCCAGCTTATGAAAAGCCAATCATTTCTGCTGAGGCTCTGAAAGCACTCAATGATCTATATGATAACCCTCAAGGATCAGATAATGATAATGATGATGATGCGGATGAGGAAGATGATTTAGATGATGAACCTAAGAGGAAGTTAGTATCAAAGAAAAGAAAATCCCCTCCTCCTCCTGCTCCTAAGCCTAATCCAAACAATGACACTCCTTATTATATTCTCCAAAAGATAACTCCATACAAAGGGATGCCAGCCTGGATGTGGCTATCTAAAAACCAGCAGAAGGAGAGGAAGAAAAACAGAAGGTACTCTCCTCCTCCAGCTCAAAGATTTAGGAAAGATCCACCTCCTCCACCTCCTTCAGCTGTTGGTGCTTCAAGCACATCTACTCAAGGATCTGCCCCACTTCAAACATATCAAAGATGCCAAGGGAGATCACATGGAAGCATCCAACATAGACAATACTCTTCAGGAAAGCAACATCAGCAACAACAACAACATCAACAGCAGCAGCAACAACATCAACAACAACAGCAACAATCCACTGAACATCAACCAGCTGAATGCTCTAAAAGACCATCTTCTCCTCCTGTTCCCTTTGAAGATCCTGAAATAGCTACGACTGCTAGAATGGCCAGGTTCCAGGAAATTGTAGGCCTTGCTATGATTAACAAAGCCAAAGCTGAAGGAAAGGATCCTTCTAAATATTCAACAATGTCAAAGTACAGGAAAGAGGAACTTAAAATACTTGATAAAGCAAACAAGTTTTTCAATATTGATGACTATATGAAGTTGCACCCAGAAGCAGTTGTCCCCAGATCTACATCTTTGATGATTATAGGGGCTGCTGACATGACCATGACAAAAGTGCAAGCTTCAGATCCCAAAAGAGAGATTGTGTTTACAAAGCCTGAAGAGAAGAGCAAGCAAGAAATGCCAAAGGAAAAGAAACAAAAGAAGTAAAGGTTGAACTCTTTTGTTTTCTACAATTATCTATAACTGCTCTTTATTTTGAATAAATCTTATGTATATATATATCTGCTGCATGTGTTATTGATCTCCACCAGATATATGCTTTTTCTGCTTTGTTTATTTTTCAATTTTGATTTGAGTCTGTAATTAGTGACCTCACCCAAATAGGGGGAGATTGTTGGATACCTAGTAAGATTTGGGCTAGGTTCACTAAGTTAGGATCATATGACCCACAATGTATAGCCAGGGTCATAGTTGTGTCCTAGAGTCTAGGCCAAGTCCTTAAAGTCAACATCACATGGACCAGCTATCAATAAGACTGCCAGAGACTCAAGACTTAGAAGATTTCAAGACTCTGTAAAGTGAGTTCGACGTTCGTCGAACTCAGGTCGACGATTGTCGTGCTCAGCTCGACGATCTCAGAGAAAATTCTCTGAGTTGAGCTCGACGAACTGTATTCATTGGTCGACGAATCTTTGGACTACTACAGCATTCTGTCAAGACTATGTTCTCTAGTCTCAGGTCGACGAACTTAGTTCTCTGCCCGACGAATTCTGGATTATCTTCTTCAATAACTTAGAACCAGAAGACTTGTGTCGACACTCAGAGTATATGTCGACACCAACTGAGTCGACACTAGAAGCACTTGTGTCGACACCCAGATCATCAGTCGACACTTTGGAATGATTGTGTCGACATACAGAATAACTGTCGACACCAACTGTGTCGACACTAGAAGCAAGAATATGTCGACTCACAGAAGACTTGTGTCGACACACAGAATACCTGTTGACACCAACATCACTTGTGTCGACACACAGGATATCAGTCGACACCACCTGTGTCGACACCAGGAGTAATTGTGTCGACACACAGAATATTTGACAACTCAAGAAACTCAGCTCGACGAAATCAAATCTTAGGTCGACGAAGTGTGGAGACTTTAACTTTCATTTCAGATACAACTTTGAATATTCTAAGTCCAGAATAGTTGCTGAACTCCAGTCGACGAACACAGTTATCAGTCGACGAATTCTGCAATCAACTCGACGATTGCAGGCTTAGAATTTATTCCTTCTATCCTTAGTCTATGACAATAGTTTCTAAATGATTAATGATAAAATATTCTCTGAATATTACTGTTGGACGGTACATTAATCACGACTTTCATCAGAATTATTGTTTTCCATTTTTCCAAGGGACAGTTGGGGAAAGAAATCAATGCAGTTTATTTTCAAGGACCGCCAGCATTGATTGCTGTAGAAGGATTCAAATTTCGAAAGGAAATTCCCTCAGGAAATATAAAAGAGATTTTTCTCTCTTTCCTGACAACAAGATACAACAGGTAGGCAAGAAAGCAAGCAAGAACAATCAGAGTACCAGAGAAATTGCAGAGACACAGCATACACAGACATAGAGATTTTCAATCAGTCTATCTTCAACAGCTTCTCTGCTTCTTTCACAAAAACTCTGATACAAAAAGAAGATCTGCTCTCAAAAGAAGAAGAATAATCATACAAAATCAAGAGTCTTCTTATTTCAACACTGCAGGACTTCCAAGGACAACAACTATCAAATCTGTCAAGAAGATCCTGCAAATAAAGGCTAAAAGCTTGAAAGCCTATCACCCTGCAGCAAGGCTTCCATATTTCCCTGAACCATTCAATATCTCAGGGGGATCCATTTGCTACCATCAATAATCCACAAGTCTTCTCTCTGATTGTTGACAGAGAAGACATAATTAACTCTCTCACCCCCACTGTGTAAAGGGTTGTCATCTCCCTTCAAAAGTGATTCCTGGTTACAAGTCACCTGATCAAAAGACTTGGGTATTTGGTTTTTGAGCACCTGATCAAAAGCTCATTGGTGTCAGGCACCTGATCAAAAACCTGAGTGGATTCCTACCAGGGTGGTAGAAGAGTGGATGTAACCAGGTTGGGGAACCACTATAAATTTCTTGTGTCGTCTGGTTGCCCTCTTTCTTTTGTTTTCTTACTGTGGCTGTGGTAGTTAGTTTCTGTGCTTTTATATTTTGATTTATTTACTACTGTACTTAGACTAATCTGCATTATCCATCAGAGAATTTTATAAAACTCTAAATACTCTATTCACCCCCCCTCTAGAGTATTCCTGATCTAACTGCTCACTTTTAGAGGAGGATGAAGAAAAAGAAATGTCACCTATGGATTCCTCAACCAAAACTGGAGAATTGAGATCGCAAAGTCTTAGGTGTCGCCGTAAGCTTTGCTCGATCTCCGGATCCAAATCAAGTAGATTTGACAGATTCCCTTGTGTCATACACCAAGATAAAAAACAAAATAAAAACATTTTTTTTATTTTGATTTTTTAAAAAAACAAAAAGAAAATGATAAAATTAATAAATCCTTGCTTTCAAAATATCAACAAGGAAAAGTTCCCCCGCAACGGCGCCAAAAACTTGATGAAGATTTTATAGTTTTAAAATAAATCCAAACTAATATCCCAAAATAGGCAAGTGTACCTATCAAAATATAGTATAGGAAATGTCGTATTTAGACTTGGGGACTGCTGAGTACTTGAACTCACAAGAAAGAGCTATTATTTTATCGAATGAAAGTTGGCTTTGTGATTTTGGTAAAGGAAATGTTAAAATAAAAGGAGAAATACGATGATGGGAAAACTAGCACTTGATCTAGAATCTCTTTGGATTAGAATAAATTTCCATGAAATTATAAAATACAAGCATCTAAATTATTAACTTCGACCGTGGAGGTTCCATAGCTACGAAGCACATCTCTCAAGAATACGCATTCGACTAACCTTAGGTTGATCGAATAAGACCTCTCGGCCAGTCGAAACCCCTAAAGTTGCTTTAAGTGGTGAACCCCACTATTGGATTTGACTCCAATTCGGAAGATTTGTGTCTTCCTCTCTCGAGGGGTGCATGCAACTCCCTTTATCCTTGAACAATCTACTCATATCCACAACCTCTCGGTAAATCCAGGATACGGATCTAAGATCAGATAAACATAATTGCAACTTATGAATTCGATGAAATTAAATTCAAAGATAAACCGAAGTAAATAAAATAGAGTGCTTGATAATTTGAGACTAAAAGAAGAAATGTATTCCATTCTAAAGTTCATCATGATCAAGTGCTAATTGGAAATTAGATACTCATCATGATGGGAGAATTACATGAAAAGTTGAAGAGAGACATGATTATAAAAATGACTTGAAATAACAAGAATAAAAGTTACACTATGAATTAGAAAATGCAAGAAATAAAGCAAAGAAAACAGAACTCTAGCTCCCCAAAAATCTCCCCCTCAGCTTCTGAAATTGTCTGGAATTTATAGGCAAGTTTGCTGGAGAGTCACGCCCCTAGGTCACGCCCATGACCTAGGGAGTGTAAGGTTCGGAACCGTCGTCTTCAAGTCCAGGGAATGTTTGAGAGAAAATGCCAAAAATTGTTAAGTGGCGGGTCACGCCCCTAGGTCACGCCTGTGACCTAGGGCATGTCTTGTCAGCTGCTGGAAATAGCGGGAAGCAAAAATAGCCGGAGTAACTCTGGCCGTTGTTGGAAGGGTCACGCCTCGTGGTCATGCCCGTGACCAGGGCATGAACACTGTAACATCCTGAACCTGTAACTGGCCCTTAAAACAGTCCGCACTCATGAGAGTCACTCCTAATTGACACGCCCGTGACCTAACAGTCACGACCGTGACATATATATGTATTTTTAATCCGACGTGGAACTGAGGCCTGGAACTTCATCTGCAGGGCACGCCTAAACGTCACGCCCATGGCAGTATGGTCACCCCTGTGACCTGTAAGCATGCAATTTTAATTGCTGTGGCAATGTACTCTGGAGCACGTGCCTGGGTCACGCCTACTTATCACGCCCGTGACCTGACGGCCATGCTCGTGACTGGGGCGTATAGTTTGCAATTTTTCCTTCCTTTAGTTTGTTCACCTGATCAGTTCTTCAAACTTCAAAATGCTATTGAAAGCCCAGATGGATCTAAAATAAGAAAAGAAAGTAATTAGTAACAAAATTAATAAAATATAATTATAATCTAGTTAATTATTAAATAAAAATTATATAAAAAATAAAGATAAAATTAGTGTTATCAGAATGGAAGGCAGTTCAAGTCTATTTGGGTTCTCGCCTTACCTTTAGCACGACCTTTCATCCTCAGACAGGCGGTTAGTCTGAGAGGACCATCAAAACTTTGGATGATCTGTTGAGGTTGTGTGTATTGGATAGAGGGGAGCCGTGGGAATGGATCTTACCACTTGTGGAATTTTCATACAACTACAGTCATCAAGCTAGCATCGGGATGACACCCCATGAAGTGCTTTATGGAAGGAGGTGTAGAACACCTTTATCATGGGTGTAGGATGAAGACCCAAAGATTTTGGGAATCGAGTACATAGATGACACCGAGGCTATGATTTGAATGATATGAGATCGAATGCTCGAGGCACAGAGTCGGCAGACAAAGTATAATAATGAGAAGCATAGGAAGGTAGAATTCTAAGTGGGTGATAAGGTGTTCTTAAAGATCCGGCCGATGCAAGGAGTGTCACGTGTCTGTGGTATGAGGAAGAAACTCAGCGCAAGATATGTGAGGCCTTATGCTATATTGGAGAGGATTGGACAGTTGGCCTATCGGTTGGAGCTACCACCAGAGCTAGAAAATTTGCACGACGCCTTCCATATGTCGTTGCTTCGGAAAGCACTACTACGACTGGATCAGCATATCCCTGCTATAAGTGGAGCTGTAGCAACTGATAGATTTATGCGACTAGAGCTGGTATGGATAGTGGACACCGAGACAAGGAACTTGCGTCAGAGGAGGGTTCTTTTGGTGAAAGTCATGTGGTCTAATCATGGGAAAGAGGAATACACTTAGGAGTCGGTGGACTTGATGTGGAAGCGCTACTCAGAGTTGTTTCCCCAAGGTACCCTTATATACATACTTATATTTTTCATGCTTTACCCCCCACAGACTTGGCCTGATTTCGGAGACGAAATATTTTATTCTATTTATAGGATTTGTAACGTCCCATTTCACACTAGACCCCTCGCACGTGCGAATATCTGACAAATTCATCGAGAATATAAGACGAATTGGACTTAGAATATTTTGGCCAGTATAATTTGTCGAAATCTTTGAGTGAACTCGACGCCATTCGACGAAGGGTCGAGTAGATAAGATAAATTCCACTTAGAATAATTCTGGATTTGGGAAGCATTGAGTGTGCTGAGTGAACTCGGTGACATTAGATGAAGCGTCGAGTGATACTCGACGAACTCAGTGCTTTGACTTAGAAAAATATCGGACTCAACGAGGCACCGAGTGAACTCGATGCCACTAGATGAAGCATCAAGTGATACTCGATGAACTCAATGCTTTGACTTAAAAGTACAGGACTTGACGAGGCATTGAGTGATCATGGAGAATTTCGACGATTCGTCGAGTGTGTATAGTATACACGACGATTTTGACTAGGAGAATTTTCGACAGACCTTGTTGCTGCTTCATGCGTACTGGTTGAACCGGGTTTTCAAAATAGGCGTTGATGGCTCCTTTGGACTAGTCATTTCAATGAGACTTAATTTAAGTAATAATAGATGGTCCAATGTTAGGGTGACATGTGGTAAAGCAATCTAACCCTAATTCTTCTTATAAAAAGGAAACGTACAAGAAACCATAGCCATCACTTCCATTTCTCGTCGAGCCGTTACCTGTGCTGAACCCGTCGGAAGAGAGAAAATCACCGATGTCGGATTTTCTAGAGGAAGAACTTTCTTTTCCATGAAGAACAACACCGACGAGGACGAAGATGTCACCGAGAAGGATAACAAGATCCTTGGATGGAAATGAGGTGCGCTTTCTACCCCCTCCCTTGGTGCTAGATCTTTAGTTATATTATAGGAGAGATGTTGACTCAAAAGAGTCTGACTTGTGCATGATGAAGATCTCCTAGGAAGAGACCATGCTAGGACCTTGTCCTAGAGATTAGTTGTCTTCAACCTCTCCTCATTGTTAAGATGGTGGACTTGGTTTCATGAAGAAAGATGGTCTATTGAGGGTGAATAAGGGAGGATGAAGTGCTGTATGTGGTTTTGAACAAATGACTAATGGAAGAAGACAAACCGATGTCGTTCGTTTTGCTTTAAGATGCGTGCAGAAATCTATTTTTTGCGTGCAACAGACTTCGAGGCCATTTTTGAGTATGATACAGCTGGATCTAGGTCTTGGCTGAACACGAAAGTTGTAGTCCTCTGAAAGACCTTTCCAACGAATGCTTACATGTTTTTATAGGAGCCTTGTATCTCCTGAAATTTCTTGTTGAATTTATTGCACGGTAATAACTTTTGTGCATGATGCTTTCGGGTTAGTGTATAACCAGTTTTGGACTAGGTAGAAGAAACGTAATAGGATGATGTTAAGGTTTGTATAAGCCTGATTCTATGTATCCAAGATAAACACATGGTTTGGAGGAATTTAATAAAAAATGGTTTAGGGAAATTAGTGACAAATGATTTGATAAGATTTGGTTGCACAAAAGGGATACTTGTGAAATCCGGTAAGGATGCATGAAAATGTTTTAGTTGTCTTACCTAAATAACCTAAAGGGGGGGGGGGGGAGGGGGGATGAATAGGTGAGTTGCACATCTTTTTGCGGAATAAAAATTTAACGAGCTATGTACAGAAAATTAACCAAGCATTCACAGATGACACCAAGAGTTATAGTGGTTTTCTAACCTTGGGTACATCCACTTTCCACTCACCGATCTAGCAAAGCACTAAACTCGGCTACTCCACTAATCTTGGATTGAGAACTATCCTACAACTCGGAACAACGTTCCTACAACAGGATCCCTAAAACTGGATCTACACTCGGAAGATAAAACTTCCTACAAAAATAACAAGGAGAACAAAGCTCCAACACTTGGAGAAGGATCTCCTACAAGAATAAATTGAAATATAACAAATACAAACAGTGTTTTATCTCTCATATCTGACAGCTTCTACCTTTCTTCTTCCTTGAACTTTGCGGCTCTATCAAAAATATTTGAAGAAGACTAGGCAAGAACCCTGGATTTGAAATTTTGGACTCAGCAAGATCAAGTATTGGATCTGTAGATTGTAGAATGTCTTGATCTCTGAATCGATCTGGATCGAAAGCGCTTTTGGCGATGAAGGTGATGAGAGGCGGAGCTTCCGATTATGAAAAGAAAATTAGGGATTAAGAATTCTTAGAATATCTTACTTGGGTTGGTCGAAAATGACAAGACCTTTTATAGGACTTTCCTAACGGTCATAATCATAATTACTGATAGCCACATGGACCAATCACGTGCTAATGACATTTGAAAATCCATCTGACTGGACTTAGAGAAAATTTCTAAAAACGGTACAGCAGTTCTCGTGAAGAAAAATTGTATTCGAGAAAAATCTTACTGGTTCTCGAGAACAACAATGAAGATCTCGAGAAAAAGACTTAGAAAAAAACGTGGAGGTGGAATTCAGCATTCTCGGGAATAAAGGAAAGTACTCGAGAAAAATAAGTTATTGTTCTCGAGAAGTACTTTGTACTCGGGAACAAAAGAATGTCTCGAGAAAATTCCCAGTTGGCATTGAGTCAAGTCTTGCTCTCAATGCTTTTTGACTTAGACTACCCGAGAACATTTCCAGATGGCGTTGAGTCAAGTATCGCTCTCAACGCTTTTAGACAGGCTGTACTCGAGAATAAAAGACGACTTCTACTCGAGTACAGCAAGCCTTACTCGAGAACTAGACTTAACTTCTCAGCGCTTTCAATGCCTTAATACTGGCATCTCGAGAATTAAATATATCCTTCTCGAGAACAAGACATGGTCTTCTCGAGAAAATGATTTAAATTAATTTCAGTCTGAAAAGAGAGTAACCCGAGAAGAAATGTCATGAAGTACTCAAGTACATAAAGCCTTCTCGAGAACAGCATTATGCTTTCTTAAGAACTACTTTTGCAACTCGAAATTATGATACGTCTAACTCGAGAATTAGCTTAGTCCTTCTTGAGTACAAAACATAATACTCGAGAAAAAGACTTGGACAATTTCTCTGAAAATCTGAAATCATAAATTCTTCAATAAAATCAGCAACCAAGTTTTCCCTTGTCCTTAGTGCTTGAAAAAGAAGTGTGTCCCAATAGAGAGGCTACACATGAGTCAACACCATGGATCACATAATGAGGGATTACATTGTATGGTCCTGTGTATGGAGACTCATTGTAGACTGACATTGGTCTACACCTGACAATTAAGTACTGTAAACACTAAACTAAACAGAGCATCAAATACAAATTTAATTCATCTTAGTTCAAGGGTGACTTCCTACAAATCTGGGCTATTGTGGATGCAATACCCAACACTCTCCCCCTATTTGTAGAAGTCAGAACCCTCAACAGTAAAGCGAATTACATCAAGATAAAATAAGTAAAGAAACTAATAATCATGAAAAATGGAATAAAAGCTATGATGGAGAAAAGTCAGATCAACAAAACTAAAAGTTCATATAAATAGAAATTTGTCCAAGGAAAATTAAATTCCACAATTTCAAAAAAATAAGAACTTTCAGCACATCTTCAACTTCTACTGATCTTGTTATTGTTGATGTCTTTCTAACTTTTCCTGTAGTCTCTTTTGATAGCTGTATGGTTTAGGGAAATATTTTGGAGGTCTAGGAGGAGCCTTGGGTTTGTTTCTACTATATTCTCTGTCATAAATCCTTCTCTTGGTAAGGGACTTTTCATATTACTCCCATTCCTAAGGGCTGTAATGAAGGTTCCTGTCTTCATTGAAATCAACTACCAGCTTCAGGGTTTCCAAAATAAGATATTTGGAGGTTGGACTCCAAACTTCAGTAAACTATTGAGGTCTTTTCCTTTTGTTAGCATCAGGATGTGGAGTTGTTCTGCTGGCTGAGGCTCCATCCCCATATTTCCTTCTTTTTGCTTTTTGAATTTCAGGAGGTTGAGTAGGCATACCTGCATGTTCTGATTCCCACACTTGTTCATCATATACATCAGGAGGTGGTCCTTCAAAGTAATCTAGAGGTGGTCCTTCAAAATACATTGGAGGTGAAGAGAAGGTTTCTTGTCTACATCCAGGTGAGTAGGAGGAGGGGCAGAAGGGTCCATTGCTAGTTCAAGAAATAATTGATTGTGCATCCATATAGTAGTGTCATATGTATACAGCTTAGTACTTTTGATTTCCTTCAGTACAGAAGTTTGGATGTCTTTCATTTGATCTTCCCACAAATTTTTCATACTCTGAGCTTATTTTTCTAGTTGGTCTTTCACTTTATCCTCCGCCTTTCTGACTTCTAGAGACAGGGTGCTGATAACATCTTCTTTAAACTTTCCAACTTCTTCACAAGTTTTGAAATTCCTTTCTTCAGCTCTCTTGTCTAGTTGAATCTGATTATTAGCAAGGGTGACTGATTGTTCCACAACAGTACCAATGCTTGTGATTGTATGATCTATAGCTTTTCCATCTATTTACAAGAGCCTTTTAAATTCATCTGTGTTGTTCTGGATTTCAGCAAATCCACGGCTCATTTCTTTCTCCAATGCAATTACTTTCTCAGTGACAACTTTAAGAGAATTTTCAAAATAATCTCTTTCGGCAGCTTGCATAGCTTCAATTTTGCTCAATATATTATCTTCAGGAAGTGCTGTAGGCTGAGTGGAGGGAGGAGGCACAGCAGAGGCTGTCCATGGAAGAATTTCTTCAATTACAACTGTGGAGGTAGAGGCTTCTTTTTATTCACAGTGTTGTCCTCATCTTCAACATCTATGGGTAGAGAGATGGAATCTTGAAATGTAAGCTTGGAAGAGGTGGTTCAGCAGCATCAATTTCATCTTTTGAATCGTGTATGGAAATAACTTCGGCATCAGGTGCATTTTCAAATGGAGATGGGCTGGTTCTTATACAGGAGAATATACAGCTTGAGGAGATGGTTCTGGAGACTTGGGAGATGTTGCTGGAGATGAAGGATGATCTTCAGGTATAGGGGATAGAGGCTCTTTGGAAGTGAGCTTTCTATCATCCTGGTGATGTCTTCATCTGTAGACAGAAGCTGTTCTTGATTCTGAGCATCTGTCAGGTTTTCTGAGTCAGGAATATCTTCAACAGTAGGAGGAACTATATTTTCTATATGCAGTAGAGGGGAAGAGGTAGCCGCAGATATTGATGGAACCGAGGGTGCAGCAACATCAACAGAAGGAATAACTTGAGGTAGAGTGGATGTAGCAGCAGGTGAATGAGTGTCATCTTATTGAACTGTAATGATTATAGTAGATGCTGTAATTTGATAAGGAATTTCTATAGCAGTAGGAGGAGTAAAGACTGTGGCTGGAATTGCTGATGTAGCTGGAGCAGGAGCTGGCTGGGCTTGAGCAGATGGGGCAGGCTCCCCCTCAATAACTGGGTCAGTTATCTGATGAGAAGGAGGAGATGGGGTACTGTCCACGTTTTCAATTTCCTTTGGAGTTCTGTCAGACTTCTGCAGTTTAACCTCCTATCTCTGGATGGAGGTAATATAAACTTTCTTCATATGGTGGAGGGCTATGCCCTTTTTCATGGATAATTTTTCTGGATTCATCTGATTCAGGTATAGAGAAAGAATCCTACCATAGTTAGGACTCTTAAGACATGCCTTAATTTTGTCAAATAATATCATACCCCACTGAAACTTCTTTCTACAAATCACTGCAGTCATTAAGTCAAAGAATTCTGGGGTAATGTGGCTGATATAACTTGTTTTACAGAGAAGAACTTTGCCCAGAATGTCTGCCAGCAGTTTGCTTTCTGCATTCATGAGCTGTCTTCTAATGGTGTGAGAGGATTGGGGAATCCCACAAAAGCTGTATGCTCTCGCATAATCAGTTTCTTCTAGAACATCTTCTATGTCTATGATAGGGAGTTGTAGAAACTGTGAAACAGAGAGGGTAGTCATTTTTACCTTAATATCTTGAACCTTCGACTTGAGCACCTTGCCATTCCGTTTAACTTTGGCATGTTGGAAGAACTCTTCGACATCATAAGTTAGTATCTTACATGGATGTTCAAGAACAAAAGACATACCAGCGGTATCGAGAAGAATGAGGACATTCCTGAAGTCATCAGAAATCTCGCCAATCCCGGTAGAAATTAATTCACTGCCGATCCCAAGCTTAGAAGACGACGCCATTGATGAGGAGAAATTGATCTTGGCTGGCCGGTGAATGGAGAAACTTACTTGCGACAAACGATGGAGATGGGGAAGATGAAGAGACTTTTCTCGAGAGAAGGGCTTTTGAAATCCGGAATAAATATCTTGGACCTAAGTCTATTTATATTTACTTTTAATTTTGATGATAAAATAAATAAATAATGTTAAAAGTACTTGGAAAATGGCGGAAATTGTTCGACAAACGTCGAACTCTAAACAACGAAAATCGAATTCCAATAGACGAAGACCGATCGATGAACGTCGAACTCCGTTCGACAACATTTGACCTTCGGTCGATGAAATTGGATAGATAAAAAACTGATCCACGATCGTCAAACTCCGATCGATGAATTTTGAACTTCATCTCGAGAAATGATACCGCCGTACATGAGTAGAACTGTTGTTCTCGAGAAGTAACTTTGCCGTTCTCGATAAGTAGTTATTGTTCTCGAGAAGTGATTATGTCGTTCTCGAGTACAAGAGTTGTACTCGAGAAATGAAGTCTATATAATCTGTTGTACTCGATAACTCTTATTTGTTCTCGAGAAATAAATCTGCTGTTCTCGAGTACAAGTGTTGTACTCGAGAAATGAGGTCCATACTTTGAAATTTCTTGAATTTTGAAGTGTAGTCAGAACCTGAACTTGCTGTCACCTTTTACTTCAATCTCCTACATCCTTGTTGAGCATGCCAAGTTCTGTTTTGAAGAATGAGAACTTGGACTCGTCTAGCGGCTTCGTGAATATATCTGCAATTTGCCTGTCAGTTGGGACATATTGGAGATTTATGTCACCATGCTCCACATGCTCCCTAATGAAGTATTATCGCTACTCTATGTGCTTTGTCTTGCTGTGAGAGACTGGATTGTTGTCTATGACAATTGCACTTGAGGAGTCACAAAATAAGGGAATGTCCTTGACCTTCAAGTTGTAGTCTTCATGTTGTTTCTTTATCCAAAGCAATTGTGCACAACAACTGCCGGCAAAAATGTATTCTGACTCGGCCGTTGAGATAGTGACACAATTTTGCTTTTTGCTGCTCCATGAAATGAGCATCCTTCTAAGGAATTGGCAAGTCCCGGAAGTGCTCTTTCTATCATCTTTGCTTCCTGCAAAATCCGCGTCTGAAAAACCAATTAGTTCGCTGTCATTACTTCTTAGGTACCATAAGCCAAGATTTGGTGTACCTTTAAGGTGTCTCAAAATCTGCTTTGCAGCAGCATAGTGAGATTCCTTGGAGTTCACTTGAAATCTAGCACACACGCATGTTGAAAATATTATATCCGGTCTACTAGCAGTAAGATAGAGCAAGGATCCTATTATGCTTCTGTACTTCGTTTCGTCAAAAGGTTTCCCTTTCTCATCCTTATCCAGAGACATAGTTGAACCTATTGGAGTCCTCATAAAAGTTGCGTTCTCCATTCCGAATTTCTTAATTAACTCCTTGGCGAACTTCGTTTGAGTGATGAAAATTCCATGTTCAGATTGTTTCACCAGAAGTCCTAAGAAATACTTCAGCTCTCCCATACTGCTCATTTCAAACTTCTCTTGCATAAGTTTGGAAAACTTCTTGCAGAGGTTGTCGTCAGTAGAGACAAATATGATGTCATCGACATAGATTTGCGCTAGAAAAATCTTGCCTTTTATTTCCCTAAGAAATAATATCTTATCTATCTTTCCTCTTGTGAACTTGTTCTCAAGAAGAAAGTTAGACAGCATCTCGTACTAAGCTTGAGGAGCTTGTTTCAAACTATATAAAGCTCTAAATAACAGATAGACATGATCAGGAAAGTTAGAATCAATGAAACCTGGAGGTTGTTCCACATACACCTCTTCCTTTATATCACCATTAAGGAATGCCGACTTCACATCCATCTGATAGACAGTGAAGCCCTTAAGTGCAACATATATTTGGAACAAGCTGATTGCCTCCAACCTTACCACTAGTGCATAAGTCTGATCGAAGTTGATTCCTTCTTCTTATCTTTATCCTTTGGCGACAAGTCTGACCTTGTTCTTTATGATTGTACCATCCTTGTCCATCTTGTTCATGTAGACCCACTTTGTTCCTATGATGTTCTTGCCTTTGGGTCTTGTAATAAGCTTCCAAACTTGGCAACGCTTGAATTGATTCAGCTCTTCTTCCATTGCCATTACCCATGATGTGTGAAAGAAACAGTGCCTAATCACCTAGAGGGGGGGGGGGGGGGGGGGTGAATAGGTGACCCTCTTGTTCACTAGATTCGGCCTAACTTCTCCACTTCTCCTCAGATCCTCAGATCTTACAACTCAGAACCCCAAACAGGTTCTTACAACTCAGAGTGATCCCACTCCTATAACTCAGGCACAAAAGCCCTACCACTCAGTCTTCAACAAGACCTACACTCAGGAAAAATAGCCCTACCTCAGCCTTCAACAAGGCCTACACTCAGAGAAATGATTCTCCTACACTCAGGCACACAGGCCCTACCTCAGCCTTTATAGATTTAGGCTTACAACTCAGATCTATACAAAATCCTACAGAAATTAGAAAATACAAAGTGTATAACCACAACTCTGATAGAGAGAGATGAGTTGACTGGTTTCTTGATGAGTTCTTGGAAGAACTTGGCTGAGATCAACCTCCCTTGGCTTTCTTCAAAGCTTCTTGAATTAGAACACAGTAGGGTTGTATCTCTATGCAGATGATCTTCAATCAACTGCTGACTTGAGATTCTGATTTCAATCTGAATCTTCCTTATCAGCCTGGTTCAACAGTTGGTCTTCTTAGAAGGAGCACTCTCTCTCCAACTTCTTAGATCTTCTCTTGAAGGTCTACTTCTTGTTGTGTTAATTTTCACTTCATTGATCGATTCATTGATTCCTTTCTGTTGAAGGAATAAGCCTTTAAATAAGCTTTCTTCATGGTGACCGGCTGATCCGGTTTCTAATAACCTTCTGACAGCTCTGACAGTAGCAGTTGAACGGTTGAAATGGCAGCTGTCAAGTCATCCAGTCACTTCTTGAAATCTCTGTCACTGTCTGAAAGTGTCGAGACAGATAGTCTTTATGTGTAGACACAAATAGACTAAGTGTCGACACAAGTAGACTAAGTGTCGACACTAGCCTTTATGATGTCAACACAACTCCTTGTGTTGTTGTAACAGCTTCTCGACACTGCTTCTTCAGAATATGTCGACACTGATCCTGTGTGTCGACACAAGTCCTTCTTCTTCAAAACTTAGTTGATTTCTGCTAAGTGTCGACACAACTCCTTTGTGTCGACACATCTTCTTGTGTTGAAACTTGCTAAGTGTCGACACATTTTCTTTGTGTCGACACATGCCTTCTGTGTTGAAACATTTGCTGAGTGTCGGCACATCTTCTTTGTGTCGACACATTCTTCATGTGTTGAGACTTTGCTGAGTGTCGACACATCTCCTTTGTGTCGACACTTGTACTTAAACTTTGTTGAAGTTTGCTGAGTGTCGACACAGCCTCCTAGTGTCGACACTTTTACTTGAACTTTGTTGAAGTTTGCTGAGTGTCGACACAGCCTCCTAGTGTCGACACTTTTACTTGAACTTTGTTGAAGTTTGCTGAGTGTCGACACAGCCTCCTAGTGTCGACACTTTTGCTGTCGACAAAGTTTCTCTCGGTGTCGACACTGCTTCTAAGTGTCGACACTGATTATGTAGACATTTCTTCATTGTGTGTCGACACTGCCTTTATGTGTCGACACTTTTCTTCTGGTGTCGACTCTGCCTTCCTGGTGTCGACACAATTACTCCAAGTGTCGACACAGCTTCTCTAGGTGTCGACACAAGCCTTCTTAAGTGTCGACACTTTTCTTCTAGGTGTCGACACATGGACTTAGAAACTTTTCCTGCAAACCTGCAGTTACTTAACCTGCGCAAATAAACTCAAAGCACATCAAATACACCTTGATGTATATCATTGAGTAGGGTGAGGCTTCTTCAAATCAGGTACATATATTCCAATGTACCCAACAATCTCCCCCTATTTGGAGAAGTCATAACCCTTAGTCAATGATATACACCATACATAACAAATTCTCAGTATGATGTAAAACAGTAATATATGACAGGGAAAATACTTAAACATGTATGAACAGAACATGTATAAAACAATTATCTCAGAACAATTAATGTAATAGATTTGAACATGTAACTTTGTTCTTACAAATTCCAACATTTTCATTAATCAAAAGTTTACATAGAGTTTAATTCAAATGATTACAAATTATAAACTTAAGAAAATGCTATCCTATGGCTGCTCTAGTTCCTTGATTACAATCCCCTTTCCAGATTGAATCTTTGCTTGAACTGGAGCTTCATTGTCATCAGCAGCAGCAGGCTTCTTCCCTTTGAGATCTTTCTTTTTCAGCTCTTCAGCCTTTATCTTCTGCCTTTCAAAATAGTGATAAGGCTTAGAGAAATACTTGCTAGGCTGCTGTGCATTAGGAGTTAGCTTTCCCAGTTTAGCATTTCTTCTATATTGTACTATGGCCTCTTGCCTATTTTCATGTTTTCTCCACTCCAGGTCAGAATACCACTTGCCTCTATCCAGGACATTGTCCTTAGCAGCCTTCCAAGCAGTCAAGATGATATTCCTAGATGTGGGGCTCCATTGTTCAAAATTTGGCCTTAATTCAGCTTGTTCTCTGAACCTTTTCTTAGATAATTCGGCCTTTTGTTCTTTTAACAAAGCCTCTTGCTCTTTTAAGATTGCCTCTGGCACAGGTTGGACAACTTTCTCAAGAATTATATTCTGATTACCCTCAGGAGGACTATACATAGACTGTACCTCCTGATGTATCATGTCAAAATCTGCAGGAGGATATATCACTTGAGCCACTTCAGCTTTCTCTCCTCCAAAGTATGCAGGATTTATTCCAGACTCTGCCACATTGTCATCATCACATAAAAGGTGGATATCCAAGGGTGGCTCTGATGGAATTTGAAATCCATTTGGCATGATCAGAGCCTGCCTTGACTAATACCCTCTCCCCCTTTATGACTTCTCTCTCTATGTGATCTCTAAGATCATCCTTTTGGAATCTTATCTGTGCATTCAAATAGTTGACTTCATCTTTATAGAAAGGTTTTAACTTTTGTAGCCTGTCAGTAATAACCTTTTGAGAATCTGCAATAGCAGTGTGAACCGCAAGTAGGCTTTCTTGGAGTTGCTTATCAAACTCAGCTTTGGCAGCAACACTGTGTGCAGTCTGGGCAGCAGCTATACTCTTCATTTCAGTGATTATGGCATTATGAGAAGCAGTCAAGTTTTCATTCATTCTTATTTGATTTTCTAGAACATATCCTTGCTTTACTGCTAGGTCATCAAGTTTTGTCTTTATCTTATCTTGATGTGTAGCCAGATAGACCACTGCATTGCCTCCTTTATGGAAACAATCAGTCATTTCTTTCTTGTTGAGATTCACTTCAAATCTAATTGATTTGATGTCTAGTGCCAGATCAAATTACAGGGATTTATGCCCTTCATCCATATATTTTTCTAGAGCTTGCCTTTGCTCATCCAGCTTAATCTGCAAAGCCACCATCAGTGAACTATAATCAGTAGATGGGGCAGGCTGTGGAGTAATAGTCCGTAGTGCTTTCTTGTAGTTCTGGCTCCTTCTTTTGAAGACCTAAAACTTCCTCTTCTTGGCTCTAGCTGCCTCTTCATCTTCTGAAGCAGAAGTGCTGACTATGTCCACTCTATCCTTAGGACTTGGATATGAATCCTTCTCAGTCCTTGGTAGCCCTTTAGCATCTCTTGGCTCCTCAGTCTCCTTGCTTGCAGTTTCCTCTACAATCTCCACATGCTCCCCCTCAATATGGGCCTTCTCCCCCTCAACAGCAGCTATTTCTCTCTCAAGGTCTGTTTGTACAAGATCAAGGAATAGCTCTTCTAATGTAAATTCCTGTTAAGGAAGGGCTGGAGAATCTCTAATCTCATCAACCACTTTATCAGCAACAGATGTGTCCTCCAAGACAACATCTTGTGGTTGAGGTTGTATCTGTGTTTGCTGATGAACATCAGGTAATGAATCAGGCAAAACTTCATCCTCAATAGTGAAATCTAATTGATTAATTTCAGTGATTACCTCTAGAATGGTGTGGGTAGCCCTTTCACTCTCTAGTGGAGTTGGCTCTTCCACAAGTAGAGGCTCCCCCTGGAGTGGATCCCGGTGAATTGGGCTAGCTGGTGGTAGCTCCCCCTGCCTCTGTGCATCTTCTAGTCTAGCTGGAGACTGTTCAGCATTTCTACCCTGTTCATCATCAGAACTAAACACCACTTGCTCTTCAGAGCTGCTAGAGGATTCTTGAGCCACAATGGCTATCTTCTTCTTCTTCTTCTAAGGTGTATCCTTTACTGGAGTGGGCATTTCTTTTGTCAATACTCTATCCCACCTAGAGAGAATTCGCAAATCCATTCTCCTCATGTGGTTTATCTTGGAACCTGCAGCTTGGTTCATCACATCAGGAATACTTCCAGCTAGGTATAGAGTCAGAATTCTACCCAGATTGGGCTTCTTCAGACTCTCTTTTATCTTATCAAACAGAACTACTGACCAGTCAGTCTTAAGTTTGAAGATAATCCTTGTCATCAAACTGAACATATGAGCTGAAATTCTGTCATGTCCTCCAGGCTTGCTCAGGATGACCTTGCCAACTATTTCAAACAGAAACTTTCCTTGGATGTTCATCCCTTTTCTATTGAAAACTGATCCAATTTTCAGGTTTGAATCCAGTCCACACCATCTCAATGCCTCTCTAGTCTTAGAAGAAGATACATCTTCTTCCTCTTTTGTTCTTGGTAGTTGAAGTACCTTCCTTAGACTTTTCTGTGTGACCTTGACTTTTGTTCCATGAACTCTGGACTTAATCTTGAGTCCAGAGTCATCAAGTGAAGCTGCACTCAAAAATTCAAGGACCTCCTTCTTCCAGATCTTGATTGGTTCTGATACAAGGTATTCCAATCCAATCTCGGCAATTAGGGTTACCACACCTTTGATTTTGGGTTCCGCGTCATCAAAGGCGTGTCGCACGAGCTCATATCCTTCATTAATGTTCTCTTCTAGCTTGGGCGCCATTAGGGTTTGAAGAAATTTTGAATTTAGAGAAGAGAGATGTCGACACACAAGTTTGGTCTCGAAACTAAGGTGAGCGTGTCGACAAACAATGGGGAAAACCTATTTATACCTTTCTAGAATCGAAGGTGAAAAGGCGCGTCAAAATACTTAAATTGTGTCGACACTGTTGAAAAGTGTCGACACTTACTGCTAATGTCTCGACAACTATGTGTTGACACAAGTATAGTCGACAGAATATATGTATCGACACCACTCAGCTCGACACTTAGTCGAGACTCTACTAGACTAATTCTGTGTAAATCCTAAGTGTCGACACCACCTTGGATGTGTCGACACCTACACTGCATGTGTCGACACAAAATCTCTGAAGTGTCGACACAGACTTCCTAGATGTGTCGACACCATTTCTCTAAAATGTCGACACCACTTCTATGTGTCGACACAGACAACTCTGTGTGTCGACACCATTTTACTTAGCCAATTTTTTGTAAACTATTCTAAGTTTATCATCCCTAATTCAATTTTAAATTTATTGAATTTGGTTTCATCTAAGGGCTTAGTATACATATCAGCTAACTGATTTTCTGTCTTAATATACTCTAGGTAAATATCTTCTTTTTCCACATGTTCTCTTAGAAAATGGTATTTTATTTCTATGTGCTTAGTCCTAGTATGAGAGACATGATTATTTGCAATAGAAATGACACTAGTAGAATCACAAAATAAATGTGTTCTACTTACTTGAATACCATAATCTTCTAGCTGGTGTTGTATCCATAGTAGTTGTGCACAGCAACTTCCTACAACAACATACTCTGACTCAGCTGTGGAGATAGCCACACTGGTCTGCTTCTTGCTACTCCAAGATATCAACCTTCCACCTAGAAATTGACAGGTTCCTGTGGTACTCTTTTTATCTTTCTTGCAGCCTGCAAAGTCTGCATCTGAATAACCTGTCTGTTCAAAATCTCCATTCCTAGGGTACCAAAGGCCTAGATGAGGAGTGCCCTTAAGATATCTCAAAATTCTTTTGACTGCTGTCAAATGAGATTCTTTAGGGCAAGCTTGGTACCTAGCACAAACACATGTAGCATACATGATATCTGGTCTACTAGCAGTCAAATATAGTAGGGAGCCAACTATCCCTCTATACAAAGTTTCATCTACAGGTTTCCCTACATCATCTTTGCTTAGAGACATGCTTGACCCCATAGGAGTTTTCATGGTAGTGGATGATTCCATACCATATTTCCTTATCAATTCTAGGGTGAACTTAGACTGGCATATGAATAATCCATCTTCAGTCTGTCTAACTTGGAGACCCAAGAAGAACTTAAGTTCCCCCATACTGCTCATTTCAAATTGTCCTTGCATAAGTTTTGCAAACTTTCTACAAAGACTATTTTCTGTAGACCCAAATATTATGTCATCTACATATATTTGGACTAAGATAATCTTGCCTCTGGATTCCCTAAGGAATAGAGTCTTGTCTATTTCCCCCCTTGTGAATTTATTCTCAATGAGGAAACTAGACAGAGTTTCATACCAAGCCCTAGGTGCTTGTTTTAACCCATACAAAGCCTTCCCAAGTCTATATACATAATCAGGTTTAAGAGAATCTACAAAACCTGATGGCTGCTCTACATAGACTTCTTCCTTCAGGTTTCCATTCAGAAAAGCTGACTTAACATCCATTTGATATACCTTAAATCCTTGAAATGTTGCATAGGGAAGGAACATCCTTATTGCTTCCAGTCTGGCTACTGGAGCAAAGGTTTGATCAAAATCAATACCTTTTTCCTGCCTATATCCTTTAGCAACTAGTCTAGCTTTATTCTTTATAATAATTCCATTCTCATCCAGCTTGTTCCTAAAGATCCACTTAGTTCCAATTATGTTGTGATCCTTTGGTTTAGGAACTAGCTCCCAGACTTTGCATCTTTTGAACTGGTTCAGCTCCTCTTGCATTGCCTCAATCCAATGAGAGTCTAGGATTACTTCTTCAAATTTCTTTAGCTCTACTTGGGATAGAAAGCTGGAGTAAAGAATTGAAGTTAGATTCCTGCTCCTTGTTTGTACCCCTTGTTTGAGATCTCCAATAATTTGATTGGCTGGATGATCTTTTAAATGCCTATTTGCTGGAGGCAGCCTGTCTTCAGGTTGTACACCTTCGTTCTCTTCATTTAGCTGCACTTCTTGATCCCCTTCAGCTTCAGGAGTATCTTGTACTCCCCCTGGACAGCAGCCACCTTCTTCTACTTGCTGACTTGCAGTAGGACCTTCTGCAATAGTAAGCTTGTCCATCTTCTCAGTTACACATGTGGAGCAAAGCCTTTGATGATCCCTTTTTCTGAACCACCAAAGGTAACCTTAGGCCCATATTTGATAGATGTATAATCCTTCAGCAACCCCTAGTTCCAGTCATGTGCCTAGAACATCCACTGTCCAAGTACCATATAGGGGCATGACTACTTGGACTCACCTGCAAAACAGATTACTTAACCTTAGAACCCAAATAATTCTTGGGTCCTTGGTGCAAGTTAGTCTGATTCTTAACAAAACTACCCGTAGCTTCTCTAGTAGGCAGTTTGCTACTTATCTTGGCACTTGAATTGTGCCAACAGTCTATGGCAAAGTGGCCTACCTTGCCACAACACCAGCACTCAAATCTGTTGTACCTTTGTTTAGGTACAACCCTGGCTGTTTTATCTATAGCAGGCTTCTTGTTGAGTACTGGGGCTTTGCCCTTAGACCCACTTTGTTCCTATGATGTTCTTGCCTTTGGGTCTTGGAATAAGCTTCCAAACTTGGCAACGCTTGAATTGATTCAGCTCTTCTTCCATTGCCATTACCCATGATGTGTGAAATAAACAATGCCTAATCACCTAGAGGGGGGGGGGGGGTTAATAGGTGACCCTCTTGTTCACTAGATTCGGCCTAACTTCTCCACTTCTCCTCAGATCCTCAGATCTTACAACTCAGAACCCCAGACAGGTTCCTACAACTCAGAGTGATCCCACTCCTACAACTCAGGCACAAAAGCCCTACCACTCAGTCTTCAACAAGACCTACACTCAGGCACAATAGCCCTACCTCAGTCTTCAACAAGGCCTACACTCAGAGAAATGATTCTCCTACACTCAGGCACACAGGCCCTACCTCAGCCTTTATAGATTTAGGCTTATAACTCAGATCTATACAAAATCCTACAGAAATTAGAAAATACAAAGTGTATAACCACAACTCTGATAGAGAGAGATGAGTTGACTGATTTCTTGATGAGTTCTTGGAAGAACTTGCTGAGATCAACCTCCCTTGGCTTTCTTCAAATCTTCTTGAATTAGAACACAGTAGGGTTGTATCTCTATGCAGATGATCTTCAATCAACTGCTGACTTGAGATTCTGATTTCAATCTGAATCTTCCTTATCAGCCTGGTTCAACAGCTGGTATTCTTAGAAGGAGCACTCTCTCTCCAACTTCTTAGATCTTCTCTTGAAGGTCTACTTCTTGTTGTGTTAATTTTCACTTCATTGATCGATTCATTGATTCCTTTCTGTTGAAGGAATAAGCCTTTAAATAAGTTTTCTTCATGGTGACCGGCTGATCCGGTTTCTAACAACCTTCTGACAGCTCTGACAGTAGCAGTTGAACGGTTGAAATGGCAGCTGTCAAGTCATCCAGTCACTTCTTGAAATCTCTGTCACCATCTGAAAGTGTCGAGACAGATAGTCTTTATGTGTATACACAAATAGACTAAGTGTCGACACAAGTAGACTAAGTGTCGACAATAGCCTTTATGGTGTCGACACAACTCCTTATGTTGTTGTAACAGCTTCTCGACACTGCTTCTTCAGAATGTGTCGACACTGATCCTGTGTGTCGACATAAGTCCTTCTTCAAAACTTAGTTGATTTCTGCTAAGTGTCGACACAACTCCTTTGTGTCGACACATCTTCTTGTGTTGAAACTTGCTAAGTGTCGACACATCTTCTTTGTGTCGACACATGCCTTCTGTGTTGAAACATTTGCTGAGTGTCGACACATCTTCTTTGTGTCGACACATTCTTCATGTGTTGAGACTTTGCTGAGTGTCAACACATCTCCTTTGTGTCGACACTTGTACTTAAACTTTGTTGAAGTTTGCTGAGTGTCGACACAGCCTCCTAGTGTCAACACTTTTACTTGGACTTTGTTGAAGTTTGCTGAGTGTCGACATAGCCTCCTAGTGTCGACACTTTTACTTGAACTTTGTTGAAGTTTGCTGAGTGTCGACACAGCTTCCTAGTGTCGACACTTTTGCTGTCGACAAAGTTTCTCTGGGTGTCGACACTGCTTCTAAGTGTAGACACTGATTATGTAGACATTTCTTCATTGTGTGTCGACACTGCCTGTATGTGTCGACACTTTTCTTCTGGTGTCGACTTTGCCTTCCTAGTGTCGACACAATTACTCCAAGTGTCGACACAGCTTCTCTAGGTGTCGACACAAGCCTTCTTAAGTGTCGACACTTTTCTTCTAGGTGTCGACACATGGACTTAGAAACTTTTCCTGCAAACCTGCAGTTACTTAACCTGCACAAATAAACTCAAAGCACATCAAATACACCTTGATGTATATCATTGAGTAGGGTGAGGCTTCTTCAAATCAGGTACATATATTCCAATGTACCCAACAATGTTCTGAGTTTGCTTCCTCAAACTTCTTCGGTTCAACCTATGAGAGAAAACTCAAATATGAATTTTCATTAGCTGTACCTCTACGAGTTCTGGCATTATCCTGGGGATCTCCTATGATTTGGTCCGTTGGGTGATCCTTCATATGTCTAAGCTCTAGAGTCCTTGTATCTAGAACTTCTTCAACCACAAGAGTGACTTCATCAACTTGAATGATTTCTTCATCATGGTCATCAACCTCTCCAATTGGGGTTGGAGTGGTGATTTTGATGAACTTTTGATCTTTATCTTCAGTTGGCTCATCCAAGTTTAATTCTTTTATCTTTGAACATGCATCTTCAATAAACACACTAGAAGAGCTGCCTTACAATAAGCTCGTCTCATCAAATACAACATGAATAGATTCTTCTACAACTAGAGTTTTCTTATTAAAAATCCTATATGCCTTACAATGGCTATTATACCCTACAGAAATACCTTCAAAGCTCTTTTCACTAAATTTAGTAGTATGATACTTGCTATTGTTAAGGACGAAACATTTACAACCAAAGATTCTAAAATATGAAATAGTCGGTTTCCTGCCCTTTAGTAGTTCGTAAGGGGTCTTATCATGGTTCTTGCTTATGAGTGTTCGATTTTGCACATGACATGCAGTGTTGACGTCTTCAACCTAGAAGTATTTCGGTAGTGAGGCATCACTCAACATGGTCCTGCAGGCCTCTATGAGTGTTCTATTCCTTATCTCAGCTACTCTGTTTTGCTGAGGAGTACGAGGAGAGGAAAAACCATGAAAGATACCTGGGCTTTCATAGAATTCTGTCATGCCCCCAGACTTAAAATCTATTCCATTGTCACTCCTGATTTTGACTACGGAATAGTTGTATTCATTCTGGACCTGCCTGACAAAATTAGTAAAGATATCACAAGTATCCAACTTGTGTTTCAGAAAGAACATCCACGTAAAGCGCGAGTAATCATCAACAATAACTAATGTATAATCCTTACCTCCCAAACTTCTAACTTGCGGTGAACCGAATAAGTCCATATGAAGTAGATGTAAACATCTATTAGAGTCTTTGCCAATAATGCTTTTAAAGATAGCCCTTATTTGCTTGCCTTTTACACATGCGTGACAAGGTCTATATTTAGCACACTTAACATTTGGGGCATCACATACTAAATTAAGAGAAAATAATTTATTTATAGTTTTGAAATTAATATGTGCTAGTCTCTTGTGCCATTGGTCACCAAGAGACGCACTATCTTTATCCAAAAAATACAGTGGTGTAGAAGAGTCTATGCAAATAAAATTCAAACAAAATATGTTTCTACTATGAGTGCCTGATAGAATCATTTTCAAATTATCTACCGATTTTATTAAGCACTCATCTGCATGAAATTCTACTATGTATCCTTTATCGTAGAGCTAGCTTATGTTTACAAGATTGTGTTCCAATCCTTCAACATAAGCCACATCTGAGAAGGATACACTACCATTCGTGATCATACCGTAGCCTTTAGTAATTCCTCTATCAGAACCTCCAACAATGACTTTTGGCCAGTTCATGACTGGAGAAAAATTCTGGAGTAGGCTTCTAGTCCCGGTCATATGCCGAGAGCATCCACTGATCAAGTACCAGATAGGAGTTTTGGTGCCTTTGGACATACCTGCAATCACAAATCAGTTTGCCTTAGGAACCCAAACTCATTTGGGTCCTTAGTCTCTAGTTAGCATACTCCCCCTACGTGTATTAACATTATGAGTGGTCTTTATCACATTGTTAACTTGAGGAGTAACATAATTTTTGGGATTAAACCAGCAATCGATGGCGAAGTGACCAACTTTGCCGTAGCACAAACAGTCAAATTGTTGTATCTTTGCCTGAACTTCTCCTGCTTGACCTTTTAAGATTGTGGTCTAGCAGGGGCAGTAGTCTTGGAGGTAGAATCTTCATGGTGATGACACTCACATGTATTCTTCCTCCTAAGAGGCTTTTCCATAACGGGTTTTGTAAGACCCCCCCTTTTTTTTTCTTTTTAACACCACGGGGTCTTAGGCCCAGAACCGCCGTTTTGCGGTGACACCTCCACTTCTGGGAAGGTCATCACTACAAAACGCCGATCCTGCCGACCAAATCGATCTCAACAGTAGCAAAGTAACAAAAGTAAGTCCACAGAAGTCACAAAATAGTAAATGATCTCCACGAAGGTAGTGTCCACAGATATAATAAAAATACAAAATCTTGGGCTCATGCCTAGTATATCAAAATCCTCACTGCAAATCTCTCATCGCGGAAGCAAAACTAATGTAACTAGTAGGGGCCAGGACTCACAGTCCCTGCCGTATGAACACCGATACTAGACTGCCCCATCTCCAAGAGCGTCGACCTCTGGGGCTGCTCCTCCATGCTGGGCTCCACGGTTCCCTAAAATGATGTGATTCGAAAACCGTTAGTCTAAAAGACTAAGTCCTATCATCCCCCGTCCCTTACCCCATGACACCTAGTCACCGAGCGGGGAGGAGGAAAGGAGAGTACATGAAGGTGGAGAATGGCAAAATGATCAGATGGCGGAGGAACTAACTAGCAGTCCAATAGTATATAAGGCAGTAATAAAAGCATGAGAAATTAAGAAGGAAAAATAACCTTAACTTATGCGAGGACACATAAGCCGAGGGATCTTTTGCAGGGCTTCTATTGTATAAAGAGTCCCATACCTGTTTATACAATAGGGTGTCGGTTTTCTATAAAGCATACATATAAAGATTTCTGAAATACACCTTAACTTATAAGCACGCTCGCACGAACTTATAAACCAAGGGGTCGTTTTGCAGGGCCTATTGTATAAAGCGTCCCATACCACTTTATACAATAGGTGTCAGGGTTGAATGTAATGGCTATGATATGAAATACAATTATGCCATGCTGTGAACATGCAAGTGCAACACACCCACTCGACTCTGTGTACACTAACCTTTAGTTCCCCCTTTTTGGAGCCGAACTTCCCAAGATACCTCCGTAGTGGCAAACAGAAGCGGTGGGTTGGGCCTCGCCCACCTCTAAACTGGTAATTGCACTACCAGTCAGACCTATCGTATGCCTCAACGCTGGTGCACTAAGCGGAGCTCCTGCATACTCTTGCCGGCTGGCGCACCGGGCTTTACTTGGCCAAATGCTAAACCACACTTGTCGAGTCAACGTATTGGCGTCGGTGCATCGACTCACAAATATCGAAGACCCACCACCTTTACTTTATGCACATGAAACCTTGATGTATAACCACCGATCCAAAGCTCCCCGGACCAACCCGTCCGTCACCAACTACAACCGAGCCAAAGCTCGCCGGGCCAATTTGCCCATCTCCAAATCCACCGGGCCTAATGCCCGAGTAACCTAACCTAACTCCCACAACTCCGGGGAGTGTGAGTGCAACCCTAGATTACTTCTACTTACTCTTGCATTTCAGTTTTACCTGATATTTAAGTTAGCCCAGGACTGCCCAAGGTATACCCCGTGAAGGGCTCTCGAAGGCACTAGGAACTACGATGGGATTATGCCCAAAGCTCCCTTTCGCAAGAAACTTACTATTATTGGTTGCTACCATATTTCCCAACCCTTAAAATATTTACTGGATCTAACCCTAGTGCATTAGACACTTCCTCCCCACGGTAAAGACGATCTTTCGCCGATCCCGAGCACCACCGGACACTAGCCATTCCAATCCCTTACTCATCCCAACTTCCAACGACGAACTCTTTTTCATTCATCCAAATCAGCAAACATATAACCCCAACTCATGTGCTCCAATTCTTATTCCAACACAATTTCTGCGATTTTACTAAATGCAGACCAACCTAAATTATATGAAGTGTATAATGAGAGGTACACAAAATAATCACCCAGTACCCGTATAATAATTGTTGGAGGGCTATAATTACATTTTTAGCCTAAATCCAAAAATTCATAATTTTCCTAATTTATCTGATAATTTATTTATTTATTCTAGTAAATCAAAAATCCAAGTTTGAACATGAAGTACCCATTTCAGATAAGCAAATGCTCTACAAAATTTATGATAAATTAAATATGACTATTCAAAAAGTAATCCAGTGTCGCTCAATTTTTTGCAGGAAAATAAGCATCTGTATAAATTATACGTCAAATCCCCAAAATTATGGGTTTGTAAAGCATATACTGCAAATAATCATCTACAAATCATGAATTAATTTCTCCAAGTGGTTATTGAGCTAAGATTATTAGAGACCCAATTTCACAATTTTTCAATAAGTAAATAGCTCTAAATAATTTATTGACCATAATTGCACTTTTTCAAATTTGGGAAGGAAGTAATAAAGTTGTTTAACTAAAATTTATAACAAAATTCAGGAATAAGTATTTTGACTTAAAACATCTCCTGCCCAAATTTCATGAGTCTAGAATGAATAGTGTGATCATAATAAATAAAATACCATTTAGGGCCACATCATGTATAACAAAGGGGGTGCTTGTAATATTACTCATAAAATTCCAATAAATTCACCAGAGGTCCTAACTAACTTAAAATCCATGCTACCTAAGTTTCACACCTTTTTTAGTAAGTTTTGGTGGCTTATTCTACACAAAAGTTGGATATGCCCTAAACTAGGGTTAGGGATTTGAGAGGTCTATCCATCTCCAAATCCTCTAACATTCATATCAGAGGGCTTTGGCTACCCTAGCATCGTTTCTACCAAGTTACAAGATCACACAAGGGCATGCGACCCCATGCCCTTCACAACACTCAAGAGCCCCTCCTTAGGATTTGAGTTTGGATCCTTGGGCAAAACTGCCCTAAACCACCCCATAATCCCAATGAGGGTGTATAAGGTTATATCAAGTCAATGGTCAAAATCCAAACCTCTGTTGAGGTGATTAAACCACTCAACCTCAAGGTGCACTTTTTACTTAAGAACACCTCATCAAGGTAAAATTAGGGTTAGCTCATTTTCTATCCAAAACACATCCAAATGAGGTGAAAATTTACACAAAGAGATATCATGAGGCCAGGGACCACTCACCAAAATTTGGGATGGTTTGGAGGTAGTTAGGCTACCTAATTAATTTACCCTAATATTATTAATTAGATATAAAAACCATAGACAAAGTATCTCCTAAAATTCCCATTTTTGGACAGACCCTAGATATAGCTAAGGCTGACCCCCTGCCCAAATTTCAAGTCATTTGGACAAGGGATGAAGAGTGGGCACCCTTTTTATTTTCAGGATAGCCCTAGGTATAGGTCCCACCAAAATGGGTGCCCTAGTACAACCAGAGTTTCAAATTGGTTCAAATCAATTTTGAATTAAAGTAGATACTTAGAGCTACAAACTTCATGTTGGGGATTTTTACAGTAGAGGAGTCTAGGTATTTTTAAAAATTAAAACCATCCCTAGCAAAAAGTGTGATAGAAATGATATAGAAATGAAAATTAAATGATTCTTATCAAAACTAGCGCACAAATCTTGGCGCGGATCCAGTGGCTCGGGCTCATCGTCTACCTCCAGCCAACGGCTGAGATAGCCCGAGCCTAGAGCCACTTCCAATCGCCGCTGCCGCCCATCTCGGCACTTCCCCGGCCGGCCACCGCCACCAACACCTCCACCGAAGTGGTGGCTATCGACTGGCGGCGTCATAAACGCTGGAGGGGCGGATTCCGACATTTTTAGCAAGGAAATTCTCGGCCTGAAACCATGAAAACTAGGAACTGGTTCAGGCTCAATTGAGCCCGAACCTTTGACCTAAACATTGCTAGGATCTAGCCATGAGGTAAGGAGAGGAGGAGGACCTTGCCGGGTGCCTGAAGTCGAGAAGATCGCTGGAAAGCCATTCCTGAAGGCGGCGCCGCTCGGTTTCTGCAACTGCATAGTGGGGTGGGGTGGGGTGGGGTGGGGGGGGGGGGGGGGGGGGGGGGGGGGGGGGGGGGGGTGCTCGATTTCTTCAGGTAAGGATTGGGAAAGCCTTCTCTCGACCCACTGATGGTGTTTAAAGCCTCAGTTGGGGAGGGGAGGGGCTAGAATATTAATGCCCATTAAAGCCATTATTGGCTAGGCTCGGCCATGGAGGAGGGTGTTGGAACATGGTTTCACACTCCTTAGGTTTGAGAATTTCAACTCCCTGCTTGTATTTGATGAGATTGGTTGTGTGATAGAGTGTGCAGGCTGATAGGTGAAAGGAAAGGAGAAGAGCTTCAAAAGGTTACTACCGCCCGGCGACAACCTTATCGCAGCGCGGTAACCATCTCGATCGACGCATATCGGTTCGATGGTCGACAGCCCATTTATCAGCTAAGGAAGGATCGTCGACAATCAAAAGCTACCGCCCGGCGACAGGACGCTACCGCCGGCGGTATCCGGTCGACGTGCATCGAGGGGACGATCGTCGACGATGGTACCTACCGCTCAGGCGATAGTCTTATCGCAGGCGGTAGAATTATTTGGCAAAATGACGCTATCGCTCTGACTGGGCGCGGTAACCATTACCGCCCGGCGATAGCTCTCTTGAAACGACAGTTTCCTTAATGAGCAGTTATAGTTGCCGTTTCGGGAGACGTGTGGAGACAGCTGGCAGGCGTTACGCGCGAACCTACCGCCCGGCGATAGAGTTATCACAGGCGGTAGTCTATTTTCTCCAAGACGTATAAAAAGCAGCGCCGTTTCCTCAAGACCTAAGCCTCCAGAGATTATTGACGAAGTGCTCCAGGAATACTAAGTTCGGCCGTCTTCCTACGTCCGTTCTACTCGTCTTCGTCAAAGAAAAAGCAAGGCTTCTTCCTCCCGTTCGAGATCGAAGAACTCCGGTGATCAAGGCTTCGCATCGTCTACGTCTAGCGACCGGGTGCTTTCCATCGAAGATCACAAGCACCGGCCGTAGATCCATCCGGAGAACTTCTCAAGAGGGAGAACCTAAACTTTAACGAATATATTTTGTAATCTCTTTTTGTATCTTTTTCTTCTTCTATTGTTGTAAGTGGTAAGGGAAATTGACCGGGGAAGGTCGTCGGGATCCGGGTTGGATTCCGTGGAAAATCGTCCCGGGATTTGGGGCGTCTAGATCGGGGATCTAGCGGTGCTCTAAGACCCTTCCGGTTGTGGAGGTGAAGAGCGGCTCTAAGACCGTTCGGGGAGAAAGTGAAGAGCGGCTCTAAGACCCTTCCGGGTGTGGAGGTGAAGAGCGGCTCTAAGACCTTTCGGGGAGAAAGTGAAGAGCCAACCGGTCCGGGTTTTGGGTCGGTATAGAAAACCCAAGAGTTTTATTCACCGCCTCTGATCTTCGGCGTCATGGAGATCCATGTTGTATGTATTGTGTGTAAACATGTTTTAAATCAATCTTAATTACAAGTGTAACATTGTGTGTGACTAAATGATTCATATGAGATATTGTCTTCATATCATTGCCTCTTATGTTCACTTGTGAATGATAAGTCTAGTTTCACGTGTGTGCGCACAAGCTAATTTGTACAGGAAAAGAGTGAATAACGTACCGCAGAACATTGGATACCCAACGCTCTGCAGTAGTTTCCTATGCTCTGGTTCTGTGGACAAATTAACGTTTAAATTTCAAGAAACGCGTCGAACCTTATTCACCCCCCCCCTCTAAGGTTGGCTACAAGATCCAACAAGTGGTATCAGAGCAAGGTTATTCCAAAACAGTTTCACCACCGGGAATAATGGCCAACCTCCATCATGGACTGATGAGTGGGGATGAAAAATTGTACACCGAAAATGTGTTTGCACCACCTCTCTTTATAGGAGTGAATTATAACGAATGGAGAACTCTAATGAGAAAATTCCTTATGCTAACGGATGTAGAAGTTTGGAACATTACTTGTACCAAGCCCCCTTATAGCCTAAATAAGCACGAGTGTTATTTAAATGCCAAGGCTATGAACAGTTTGTTTTGTGGGCTTAGTCAAGAAATTTTTAAACGCATTCACGTGTGTTCCACTGCATATGAGATATGGGAATATCTTGAGTCTACTTATAGTTCTCATCCTGCAGATAATGACTTCGAGCAGTTTCTTATAGATCCAAGTGACGAGTCAAATGGAGATGCACTCTTGGAGGAAGTCAAGACAGACACGTCAAGCAAGAGGGGAGATGAACATCTGTCACTGGACGAGAAGAGCCAAGGGGAAGATGATAAAGGAACCTTGTGTTCAAATCTTGCCTCGTCCAAGAGCGCTGTAAGAAACTCAAACTCTCTCCGTGTATACAAGTCTGTTTATACACTGAATATGCTGAATATGAATAGGCGTAGACTTAAGAAACTGAAAAATATTAATTCAAAACTACGCTTGGAAAATAACCTTTTAAAAGCAAATGTTAGTGTAGAATCTTCCACTGTCGTGTCTAGTTCTCCTGTATACTCTTTAGAGGACAACTCTACACTTTGTATAAATTGTGAGAAGTTAAAAGAGAAACGTGAGGAGGAAGAGAAAGAGTGCATTTCTCTAAGAGAACAAAATGAGAAACTGTTTCTAGAAAACTTAGCGTCAAAGGGGGAGTGTGCTAAGTGTGTGGACTATAGAGTTGAAATCACTGAGATGAGTGAGGTCTTCGAAGAGTATAGAAATAAGTATGAAGCCCACATTAACTCAATAGTCGCAATACTCAAGAATAGCACAACTGCCTACACCAAAGCGAGAACAAATCTCAAACAGAGAAATGAAGACTTGGAAACGAAAATCAACGTGCTTAAGGAAATTTTAAAGAAAAATTCTCAACACATAAACGTGCAATATCAAGAAAATTCCAAACGCACGTTGAACACAAGCTCACTCACGTCAGTTAGGAAAATCAAAGGGAGCAGTAAAATTCAAGCCAACGCGAGTGAAAACCTCAAATATGAAAATCATATCCACTGGCGAAAACCAACTACTCCATTTACAAAACCAATTGAACGCAGATATCCTTCAAAAAGTCTTTATGCTATGAGTTAGTATGGTAACAAGAAGTATTTCATGTCAGAAAGTAATCTCAACATGATTAATTCACAAAGACAATTGTGCCCAACCACAATCTCTCACGTAAGGACTCCTAGACATCCAAAAGAGAATCTGCAACATAAGAAAAACATCAAACCAAGGTATGAATGGAGACCAGTCACGCGACGTAGCACGCCCAGTCCGACGGACCGGGCGAACCCTCCTTCACCGGGTTCAACTGAATCACAACATCGTTGGGTTCCCAAAAGGAAAGTCATTTTCGGCTCCTTCTGGATACCCAAACCTCTCAACTCCTAAGTATGTCCCGTTAGTGAAGTAGAATGACACACTTGATCACGTCATGACTATCTCCTACTTCACATCGTACGTCTGATTTAGTTGTGCGGGACTCAAAGAGCTTAGGAGCAAATTAATACTGATCAAAATCCACTTTTCATGCATAATCAAGTGATAACAAAATAGAGATTAAATTGCCCACATAAAATGAAACCAAAAACATTCAAGAAAAATGTTCGAGCCGGTACCTGTATTATTACATCAATTTTTAATTGTTCATAAATCTAAAAACTCGAAAGGGTACAAAGAAAAAATGGGATCACGCCTGTTCATCAGAGGATGTTGAAGAAATGCTGAGCTTCCTCATGATCTTCTTAAGCATCTTCTTCATGCCTTTGATCTCCTTTCCCTGCTCCTCCATGAGGCTATGAATTCCACGACTTGCCTCGCGAAGAGATCCCGACCGGGGTACCGATGGCTCCGGAGGTGGCACCTGTGGTCGCACCCGTGAAGCAGCCGGTATCTCTCCTACATGATAGACCTGCGGAAAGATGTCAATGGGATAGGAGGTCCAGTCGATGGTCGGGTACTTGATCTTCAGGATGGTCTGGATGACTCCTCCCAAAGGGAGTGTATTTACCCGCTGACGATCGGGGGACTTGAGGCGAAAAGTATACCTCATGATAGACAGGATGAGATCTGAAACGCTGAATGGCTTCTGCGCTATAATGTGATAGGTCACCATGGATAGCTGAGCCGTGATCTTTCGAGTATCTCCTGCCTTGAACATCAGCGAATGGCGGAGGATATCCTGAATTATCCGAGCAACTGGTGTGAGTGTGTCCACCGAAGTGAAAAAGTCAGGACGCCCCTCCGCTCCATGGAGAACCTCGTTCATCACTCTCCAATCCCGTGCTGTCCTGAAGGATTCTACAACATCCAAGTATGGAAGGTTGGATGGCCACACGTACTTCGTCTCCAGGTCGGCATGGGTGATAGTAACTATCTCATCCCCGATGCAAGACTGAACTCCTCCTCCCAGACGCATCAGAGATGGATCCCTCAAGTTGTTGTAGAACTCTCGAACGAGAGCGGAGGAAAAGGAACACCCATCTGATATCACCGCCAACACGCCCGATTCTTCGAGATACTCATAGATATGAGTATACCGATCATCAATTTCTATGAGCATAGGAATGCTCACAGTGGCGTTGTCTATAGCGGGGTGCATAGTCTCTCCACGGTTTCATTTTGAAATACTTCGACGTCCAGAGTGTGCGCTCGAGGAGGCCATTTCCTGCATGAAACAACATTCAAAAACTCAAATCAGGAACTGGGATCCAAAACTGAAAATTCACAAAAATTGAGTGAAATCTGGGAGCTATCGCAGGCGATAATTAGCTATCACCGGCGGTAGCTCGACGGACTGCACTTCACCTCTTTCCGCCGTTTTGAGCTAAAAATCGATTTCTTTTGTAAAAACCACTCCAATCTCCATGTTTTTCATAGATCTATATATGAACTTCGTAGATCTTGAAAGAGGAGATGAGATCCGACAATAAACATCTAAAAATGAAACATGTGAAAGTATCTCTTTTTACTCCTCCGCATTTCGGATCCTTTACAAACAATGGCAATATTTTTCACCTCTTAAAGCGTAGATCCGAAATAGACTAAAACAATGGCAATATGTTTCAAAAAGGGGGATATGTGAGAGGAGATCCGTGAAGAAGTGGATATAAAAATGCCATGAGAGAACACATCTACTCCACAAAGACATCTCATATGGATCCTAAAAACAAGAAATCAAGCAAAAATGAGAAAGGATAGAGCATTACCTGGAATCAAAGGAGATCTGTAGGGCTGGAGAAGCTTCTTTCCAAAAGGGGATGCAAGGTGAGAATGAGTGTGGGCGAATCTGAAATAACCTACAACATATTTATTCCGGAGTTACCGCGGCGCGGTAGTACTACCGACAGGCGATAGTACTCTGACTCGCATATAAGTACACACGAAAATCATGCTTATCCAACCTGTTTTGACAAGGCTAGGGAATATCTTAAGGTGTCCATATAGTAGACAAATGGTGGTCGTTTTAGGGCCAAAGTGCGTTTTTTTTATCTCATGGGGGCTCATATGACCGAGTCGTGGTATATTTTCAAGTATATACAATGTTTGCTAATATTTTTGTCAATTTGTACGGCACATTGGTGAAAGGGGAAACTAGATCTGATATACTCTAAAGGGGGGGTGAATAGAGTATATGGTGCTTTTTGAAAACACAAAGAAAACTTTTTGCAAAGCTTTACAACAATTGCTGTAATGAGTGTAAGCAGGGAAGCAGAGGTAAAATTAACCACAAATCTAATCTATGCAGAAACTAAGCACAAGAAAATCTAGGCCAGAAACAAAAAGAAAACATGCACAACCAGATGACACAAGGAAATATAGTGGTTCCCCAACTTGGGTACATCCACTCTTCTACCACCCTAGGTAGGAATCCACTGCAGGATGAGTTGATCAGGTGTACTGGGCACCAATGAGCTTTTGATAAGGTGCTCAAAAACCAAAACAGATTTTTTGATCAGGTGTCTTGCCACCAATGAGCTTTTGACAAGGTGCTCAAAAACCAGATTCAAACTTTTGAAGGGAGTTTGGAAAACCCTTTACAGATTGGGGGTGAGAGAGTTATGGCAGTCTTCTCTTTCTCAAGCAACTGAGAAGACTATGTGGATTCAGTGATGTTGTCAAAGCTCCCCCTGAGTCCTTGAAAACTTCAGGAAGATGAGCTTTGCTGAGGGTGATAGGCCTTCAAAAATAGATCTCCAGCAGATGATGATTTCAGCAAGCTGAAATGTTGAGTGTCTGGAGTCTTGAGATGATGTTGGCCTTGAACACTTGAGAGCTGAAGAGATCTGAAGAATGTTTGAAAGCTTGATCTCTTTTTGATGAGTGTTCTTCTGAATTCTTGTTGACAGAAGATTGAGAGAGTCTCTGTGTATAGAGAGGTGTCCTCTCCTTGTCTTTCTCTATTCTCTTATTCTTGTCTGTCTTCTTTCTGATTCAAAAACATTCTGTCTTTTATTCTCTGAGTCTGAATAGAAAATTGCTCTGTCAAAGATAGCCGTTGGTCTGAATTAATTACAGCCTTAATTGTATATTATGTTCTGAAGGAAAGTCCACTGATTTATTCCTTAGAAAATCCCTTGAAACTTGCTCCAGAAGTAAATGAAAACGGCTGGCAGATCTTCTGTCTTAAATGCAGAATAACTTCTATCTGATTTTGAATTAGAATTCTGAAGGTCAACTGAAATCGTCGAACTGAGCTCTGCTATCGTCGAGCTGAGCTCAGCGAAAATGAAAGATGTAAGCAGCAGAAAATCGTCGATCTGAGCTCAAAGATCGTCGAACTGAGCTCAGAGATAAGGATCCAGTTCAGAGTCAAAATCGTCGACCTGAGCTCAGCGATCGTCGAATGGAGCTTGACGATATTGAGAAGTTGAGCTAAGCGATCGTCGACCAGAGCTCGACGATATTTTGAGGCTTGAGCTCAGCGATCGTTGAATGGAGCTCGACGATCTGCCAAGGTTGAGCTAGACGATCGTCGACCGGAGTTCGACGAAACGTCGTGCTGAGCTCGACGATTTGGACTTAGTCTCCAGAAAAACTTAGGTCTTCAGGGCAGCTTCCAAACCTAGACTCCTGATCCCTTAGACTCAATTCTAATTGACCTATAATCTATACAAAAGGTCAAAACATAGAATCCTAGAGACATAGTGATCCTGACCCAAATTAGTAATAGGGTGTTCCAACAATCTCCCCCTATTTGGGTTAGGAAAACTATTTACAGACATAGGAAAAACAAACAACATATAAACAGAAAAAAAATACAGAAACAACAGAAGCTAGACATTACAGAACCATCACAGAGATAAATATGATATCCAGAAGGCAGTTTAGAAGAACCAAAAGTTGTCACCTTACAGAGTTATTCCTTTTCTTTGCCTTTTACCATTTTAATTTCCCTGTTAGGATTTAATGCTTCCTTGTTGGATCTTGTATCATCAGCTGCACCCAAATAGATTTGCTTTGAAGCCCTGAGAACCACTGCAGCTGGATGCAACTCCATGTACCTGTCTGCATCAAAAAACTTACTGGAAGCATATCTTTCTAACTCTTTTTGCCTTTGCTCTGACATGGTGTATATGTTGGAAGTGTCTAGCCCTTGTTCTTTTGCTTTCTTTATCTGATCCAAAGCAGCCAGTTCTTTCATCCTTGCAGTCCAAGCCATAGGATTTTTCTCAGGATCCTCAAATGGAACAGGTGGCTCATACCTGTTGGAAGTGGTTTCTTGAGGGGTCCTGACAGTCACATTTTCTCTAAGCTTATAAGGGAATGGACCTGAAGATGTATCAGAAGAAACATGTCCACCCCTGGAATAAGGATGCTTCCTGGAGTGTCCTTTGGAGTAAACCTGAGTTTCTCTTTGGTTTCCCCTATATCCTCCCCTTCTAGAGTAGGACCCCCTAGATTGGCTTTCCCTTTGATATGTTCTTGCATGAGGCTGGTAGGGAGCCTGGCTTCTAGCAGGGCCTGATCTTGCAGAGCTGCCACCTGCACCTGCATCAGGTGGAGGTGGTGGAGGAGGATGAGGGTGCTTGGACTGAGAAGAATCTTTATCAAACTTCCTCTTCTTCTTCATTGCCTTTAACTGGTTCCTGGAGAATTGCATCCAATGCTCAGAGATTGGGCAATTGTGCAGAATATAATATGGAACATCATTATCATCTCTGACTTTGGCAGGAGGAACTCTCTTCAAGGCCTTACTTCTTGCCTTTCTTTTCCTTGCAATTGTGGCAGATGAGTCATCAGAAGCAGTATTATAATCCTCAGATTCAGAACTTTGTGCATCATATAAAGCATCAAGCTTTTTCATCAAATCCTCTTTCAGTTTCACAGCAGCTGATGGGGCAACAGATACAGAAGCAGGAGGAGCAACAGGAGCAGCAGCAGATGTGACTATAGGTACTGGAGCAGCAGTAGAAGCAGCTGATACAGGAGCAGCAGATGTTACAACAGAGATTACTTCAGGAATTTTGGCAGCAGCAGGTTCAGAGACAACAATAACAACATCTATAGCAGGCTCAACATCAATAGCCTCTGTCATCAAAACATCCTGGGAAATGGACTCATCAGCAGCAATTGGAACAATTTCTTCCTCAGTAGCAACAGCAATTTCAGAGGTAGGCACAACATTGTCTTCAGCAGCAGCAGCAGCAACATCATCATAAGCAGCAGACACTGAATGAATGAAAGCAGAAATTATACTGGGGTCACAGCAGGAGAAGGGCACTAGAGCCCTGGACAAATCTTCTGACTGGGCAGCAGGAACCTCTGGGGGCTGGACATCATAGACTTCTGGAAGGCAGCTGAAGTAAGCAGTGTCAAAAATGGATAGCAGAGACCTTAGGTCTAGTGCTATGACAGGAATAGCAGCAGCAGAAACAGACACAGCAGCAGTAGCAGAAACACCAGCAGGAGGAGCAGCAGCAGCAATAGCAGCCTGGAAGCTGGCTTCATAGGGCATCTCCCCCTGCCTGGATGCAGAAACCTGTGCATCAAGGCACACTGCTGGGGGTGCTGCTATAGGGGTAAGGAAAGAGGACAGCCTGGCAGAGAGAGCTGCCACTGATTGTTGCAGAGGAGCTAAGGAGGCCTCCATGAGAAGGGAGAGCCTAGGTGCAAGGAGCTCATACAACTGATCAGCAAGGGCTGGGAGATCTACATGCTCAATGAGAGGAGCAGAGGTAGAGGGCATGGGGATGGCTGAGGAAGCTGGAGGAGGAGGGCTGAAGGGTGGAAGGGATAGCTCAGGAGAGGGTATGGTAGATATGGAGGATAGAGGGATGGAAATGGAGGGAGTGAAGTTGGTTTGATCAAGAATCTGGTGGAGAAGGTCTTGGAAAGATGTGGAGGAGGATGGCAAATCTGGAGGAGAAGAGGGGGAATCATCCATGTAGGATTCATCCAAGAGAGTGAAGGATGGAATGGATGGGGATGAGGGGACATTTGGAGGGGGATAAGAGAATAAGGGAAGGAAGTGGTCTGCTGGTGGAGAGGAAATTGTTGCTGGAGATGGAATAGATGTTGGAGATGGGCTGGAGATGGTAATTGAGGAGGTGGCTGGAGAGGTGGATGGAAGTGGAGGTAGGGTTGAGCTTGGAGGAGGAGAAGCAGCAGCACTAGCAGGCAGGTCCTCTGCAGGGGCAGAGGCCTGGGGTGGAGTGACTCTTAGAGTCCTGGTGCCTGAAGGGCCAGAAGAGGAGGGCCTGCTGGGCTTGGAGATTTGCCTGTCCCATTTCCCAAAAAGGGCACAGGTGAGTCTCTTGGAGGCATTGATGTGCACTCCAGAGGAGACTAGCAGGGCAGGGCACTTAGCCTGGAGGAAGATTCCCAGAATTCTTCCATAATTCACAAAAGTTTTGTTGATCTTTTTCTTCAACAAATCAAAGAATACTTCTCCCCAGTTCAGGCTTTTGCTATCTACCAGAGCTCCCATAAGGCAGAGCTGATATCTGGAGATTGTATCATGAGCAGAATGCTTGGCCAAGAGAACCTTGCCAACTACATCAGCCAGAAACCTGTATTCCACAGACAGGTTTCTCTTAAACAGCTTGCTAGGGTTCCCCTCAGGATGACCCATCCTGGCAAGAACATCAGCAAACTCTTCTCCAGAAAGGTCAGCAGAATCTTCACCATTCCTGAAGCCAAAAACTTCTGTCAATACTGCTGGAGTCAGAGGTACCTGGGTGCCACCAATGGAGCCAACTATGGTGTTTGTGTCAAGGTTGTGGGCAGTGTAAACCCATTCTTTAATCTCATCAGATGCAAGTTTGATTCTGGTTGACATCAAGGCAGTTAATTGCTGATCTTTGAATAAGGTGAGAATATCTTGGAAGATTTGATCTGTTGTGTTGAAGGAATCGAAATCGATGTCAAAGCCGGCATCAAATTTCATGGCAGCGAGCACAGCAACAGAAACGGCCATGGTACCTGCAAAAAATCAACAAACAAAATGACCAAGTGTAGAGCTGCTTGGAGGGAAGAAAATTCTTGCAGAGAAATTGAAAGTGCAAGAGAGAACGACGGCGAAAAAATGAGTTTTATATTAGGGTTCGACGCAAAAAAGGAAAGATCGTTGAACTCAGTTCGACGATCGAGGCTTCTTAAGGAATCTGAAGAGACTCCAAAATCGTCGATCTCCGTTCGACGATCTGGAAAGGCGTCGAACTCCGTTCGACGATCGTTCAGTGAACAAAATCGTCGAGCGCCGTTCGACGATCGTTGACCGAAGGAGACAGTTCATGCTGTCTGAGGGGCGCTGAACTCAGTTCGACGATTCTGGAAATCGTCGAACTCCGTTCGACGATCTTTGGGGAAATCGTCGAGCACAGTTCAGAGATCAGAGAACTTCTAGATACTAAGAAAAAGCAGAAATTTTGCCTAGTCTTGGTCAGGTTTAGCTTTCAAAATCTTGGGTTTTATTTAAGACTTCCTCCATCTAACATTCCTAACTGATTTAGGAAGAAGGTATGTTTCTTTTCATCCAAAGGTTTGGTGAAAATATCTCCCCTTTGTAAATCAGTTGGGATATATTGCAGTTCAATTTTATTCTTTTCAACATTATCCCTTAAGAAATGATGCCTAATCTCTATATGTTTTGTCCTACTATGGAGGACTGGATTTTGAGCTATGGAGATAGCACTTGTATTGTCACAAAATATTTTTGACTTCTCTAAGTTGTAACCATAGTCTAGGAGTTGATTTTGAATCCACAGTATTTGTGAACAACAACTTCCTGCAGCCATATATTCAGCTTCAGCAGTTGAGGTTGACACAGATGTTTGTTTCTTGCAAAACCAGGAGACAAGTCTATCACCAAGGAACTGACAAGTTCCACTGGTGCTTTTCCTGTCAATTCTGCATCCAGCATAATCAGCATCAGAGAATCCAGTTAACTCAAATGCTGAATCTTTTGGATACCAGAGTCCTAGATTTGGACAACTTTTAACATACCTGAGAATCCTCTTTACTAATGTGAGGTGTGACTCTCTAGGGCTAACTTGGAATCTGGCACATATACATGTAGCAAACATTATATCTGGTCTACTAGCTGTAAGATACAGTAAAGAGCCAATCATTGCCCTATATGTTGTCTGATCAACAGGTTTCCCATGTTCATCAGCATCCAATACAGCATTGGTAGGCATGGGTGTTTTCATACAAGATGCCTCAGACATCCCAAATTTCTTAACCAGCTCATTAGCATATTTGGTTTGAGAAATAAAGATGCCCTCAGCATGTTGTTTGACTTGCAATCCTAGGAAGAAGGATAGCTCACCCATGCTACTCATCTCAAATTTAGAATGCATTAGGTTGGAAAACCTTCTGCATAGTTTTGAGTCAGTAGAACCAAAAATGATATCGTCTACATAAATTTGTACTAGTAGGGTGTGGGACTTATGGGTTCTAATGAAAAGAGTTTGGTCTACTCTACCCCTTATAAAACCATTTTCCAAAAGAAAGCATGCTAGGGTCTCATACCATGCTCTAGGAGCTTGCTTGAGACCATATAGTGCTTTATTTAATCTAAAAACAAAATCAGGATGAGTTGGAGAGATAAAACCTGGAGGTTGTCTGACATAGACTTCCTCTTTGATGTCTCCATTTAAGAAGGCACTCTTGACATCCATTTGATAAACTTTGAAGCCTTTGTGAGCTGCATAAGCTAAGAATATCCTGATGGCTTCTAATCTTGCAACAGGTGCAAAGGTCTGGTCGTAGTCAATTCCTTCTTCTTGAGAATATCCTTGGGCAACTAGCCTTGCCTTGTTCCTTATTATTACTCCTTGATCATCCAGTTTGTTTCTGAATACCCATTTTGTTCCAACAATGGAATGATCCTTAGGCTTTGGCACTAGTTCCCATACTTTGTTCCTCTCAAATTGATGCAACTCTTCTTGCATGGCAATGATCCAGTGTGGATCTTGCTCTGCATCTTGAATGGACTGAGGTTCAATTTGAGAAAGGAAGCAGGTGTGCAACAGGTTTTGGTTGACCTGATTTCTGATTTGCACACCAGCTGAGAGTTCTCCAATTATTTGGGTAATTGGATGGTCTCTTGATGTTACTAAATCAACAGGGGGTGTTGATTGTTCACCAACCTGTGTTGTTGTTTCCTCTTGTGGTACAACAACTGGCTCTTCAGGTTGTGCTTCAATATGTTGAGCATTGCTTTCATCTTCACTGCTTTCATCTTCTTGAGCAACCTGTAGCTTGTTCATATCTTCAACTAGAGAGTGTTCCTGCAAAGGTTCTATGGTAGAAGAAATCTTCTCCTTGAAAGACATGTTAGTTTCATCAAAAGAAACATGAACAGATTCCTCAATTTTCAATGATGATTTATTATAAACCCTATAGGCCTTGCTGATCATGGAGTATCCCAGAAACACTCCTTCATCAGCTTTGGCTTGAAATTTTGCTAGATGTTTCTTATCATTATTATGAATATAACAAATGCAACCAAAAATTTTGAAATAGTCAACTTTAGGTTTCTTCCCTTTGAGTAATTCATAGGGAGTCTTTCCCTTCAGTTTATGTATCAGGCTTCTGTTCAGCACATAGTTGGAGGTGTTCACTGCCTCTGCCCAAAAGGATAGAGGTAGATGAGCATCTGACAATAATGTAGTGGCAGATTCAATAAGGGTTCTATTTTTCCTTTCAGCTACCCCATTTTGTTGAGGAGTTCTAGGAGCTGAGAAAGTGTGCCTGATCCCTTCACTCTGACAGAACTCTTGCATAAGAAGAGAATCAAACTCTGTCCCATGATCACTTCTGATCAGGGCAATGTGAGTATTGAACTCAATCTTTATACATTTGAGAAACTCTGTCAGACACTTAAAGTTATCAGACTTCTTCCTTAGAAAGAACACCCAAGTGAATCTAGAGAAGTCATCTACAATCACTAAAGTGTAGGATTTCCCTCCTAGGCTTTGTACTGTGATGGGTCCAAATAGATCCATGTGTAACAGATACAATATCCTAGGTGAATCACTCTTATTAAGTGACTTAAAACTGTTTTTAGTTTGCTTGCCTAATTGACAGGCCTTGCAGAGTCCTTCCTTCTTGTAGGGGCCAGAAGGTAGTCCTCTAACAAGGTTGTCCTTGGATAGCCTAGCAATAGTTCTAAGGTTTAGGTGTCCTAGTCTCTTATGCCATAAGACATTTGGTCTATAAACTGAATTGAATAAGCAGATATCTATAGAAGTTGAAAGAAAATCTACAAGGTAGATGTTACCTTTCCTTTTACCTGTCAACACAGTGGTGTTGTCCTCTGACTTGATTTTGCATAAGGTTTTGCTGAAGTTCACCTGGTAGCCTTCATCACATAGCTGACTGATACTGATTAGGTTGTGCTTCAGTCCTTCCACATATGCTACCTTCTTGAAGGTTACAGAACCAATCTGGACTGCTCCATATCCTTTAGTTTGTCCAAAGTTGGAGTCACCAAAGATAACTTTGGGTCCAAGCTTGGCTTTAAAGGAATTGAGGTTGTCCTTGTTCCCTGTCATGTGCTTTGAGCATCCACTATCCAAATACCATTGCTGGTTAGATGTTGGATAGGTCTTCACCTGCACATTAAGCAATTCACTTGTTTTTGACCCAGTTTACCTTGGGCCTAGGTTGATAACCTTTAAATTCAGAAATGAAAGACATCCCTGGCTGACTCTTATATCCTTCAGGATGATATCTCCTTGGAGGTAAAATCCATTCAGTATAAGGGTTAAATGTTTGGGATGAAGAACCCTCAGGATTCAATTTTGACTTGTCATTGAAAAAGTTTCCAGAGCTCTGACCTCTGTTCGACGATCTTGGAGCTGAGTTCGACGATCTTGGGTCAGATCGTCGAGCTCCGTTCGACGGTCGACTATGGCTGAGGTCAGGTATATGAGATCGTCGACCAGCGTTCGACGATCTTGGCTTAGATCGTCGATCAGCGTTCGACGATTTGTCCTGAGATCGTCGAGCTGCGTTCGGCGATCGTCGATCTTCATTCGGCGATCGTCGATCTCCGTTCGACGATTTGTACTGGACTTTAGTTTTCTGAGGCAGATCAGAATTTTTCCTGGCAACCTCTACAACTCCCTTTCCCTTGTCAGAAATAAACTTGATAGGGGTTGTTAGAACAATAGGTTGGCTGGATGAGGCACCCAAGCCCAGTGTACTGTTGAATCTTGAGTTCACTGTGCTTGTGATGTCCATCAGCTTGATGCTTCTCCCATTGAGAGATTCTTCAAGCTTCTTGGCCTCAGAGAGTTCACTCTTCAGTGAAGCTATCTGTTCCCTATGGTTCTCCAACTCCTGAAAGAGTTTGAGGTTTTCTGATTTTAAAGCATTGTGTTCAGACAATTGATTTCTGAGAGAGATGATCTCTTTCTCAGACTTTAGCAGGTCTAAACATAGTGCTTTAAATTCAAGCTTAAAATCTTCTGAAGTGAAATCAAAAGAGTTGATTACCTGATCTTCTTCAGGTTGAGTTTCTGAGTCTGACTCTGACTCCTCTTCCTCTGAGTTGTGTTGAGAGGCATTGATTGCCATCATGCAGAATTCTTTTTCCTCTGCATCATCCTCATCATCACTTGAGCTGGAAGAGGCCTGTGACTCCTCTTCAGTCTCACTCCAGGATTCAGCAACAAATCCTTTCCTTGTGTGCTTACTTTTGCTGGTGGAAGGTTTGTTATTTCCATGCCTTTTGGAGTCCTTCTCCTTTCTTCTTTCTTTTCTGTCCCTCCTGTCCTTGTTCTTGTTTTCTGGACAGTCAGGAACCATATGCCCTGGTTTCCTGCAACCAAAGCAAATAATGTCTTTGCTATTGCCAGTGGACTTGTCATACCTTGGCTTGTCTTGCTCCTTGTATGATCTTCTTCTGAAGTCCTTCCTGGCCATCTTATAGAATCTTTTGGCCAATAGGCTGAGAAGTTCATCATTGCCTGTGGCCTTTTCTTCAGGCAGATCCTCAGCTGCCTTGAATGCAATAGTCTTCTCCTTTCCTGTGGCTGGAGAAGCAGCCTTCTGTTCTTCTTCTCTGTTCTTGATGAGTAGCTCATAAGATTTGAGCTTACCCAACAAGGCTTCAGTGGTAATCTCATTTAGGCTTCTGGCATCTTTAATTGGCCAGATTCTTGAATCCCAAGTGCTGGGGAAGCACATTAGGATCTTGTCATTGAGTTCTGTCAGTGAGATTTCTTTATCTAATGTCCTCAGTTCACTGACAATTAGACTCAATCTATTGTACATGTCTCCCACTGACTCAGTTTCTCCCTTCTTAAAGTTCTCATATTGGGAGATGAGATGAGATCTTCTGTCCTTTCTCTCATCAGCTGAGCCAGAGACAATTTCTGAAAGCTTGTCCCAGATCTCCTTGGCTGAATTACATTCAGCTACCTTCTGAAAAATGTCATCTGACATTGTCTGAGCTAGAATGTTCATTGCCTTGGCATCAGCTACTTTCCATCTTTTAATGTCAGCATCTGTTCCTGATGGAGGTGGAACAGCATTTGTGCTTGTGCTCTCTGGAGGTCTTGGGCACACTGTCAAAACAGAATTAAAAATATCTTCGTCAATTGAATTCATGTAGAGTTTAATCCTTGCCTTCCAAAGTGCAAACTTTGATAGATTGCACACTGGAGGTCTGGTGCTAGCATAATCCTTGTTCTGGGCCATGATTTGTGCAAGCTAAATCTAATATAAGAAGAAAACAAAAGAAGGATCTAGTTTGGGATCTTTGGGGTTCAGGTGTTAGCCTGTACAACCAAACAGATATGGTATGTTTAACCAACCTCCCTCTGATACCAATTGAAAGGGGAAACTAGATCTGATATACTCTAAAGGGGGGGTGAATAGAGTATATGGTGCTTTTTGAAAACACAAAGAAAACTTTTTGCAAAGCTTTACAACAATTGCTGTAATGAGTGTAAGCAGGGAAGCAGAGGTAAAATTAACCACAAATCTAATCTATGCAGAAACTAAGCACAAGAAAATCTAGGCCAGAAACAAAAAGAAAACATGCACAACCAGATGACATAAGGAAATATAGTGGTTCCCCAACTTGGGTACATCCACTCTTCTACCACCCTAGGTAGGAATCCACTGCAGGATGAGTTGATCAGGTGTCCTGGGCACCAATGAGCTTTTGATAAGGTGCTCAAAAACCAAAACAGATTTTTTGATCAGGTGTCTTGCCACCAATGAGCTTTTGACAAGGTGCTCAAAAACCAGATTCAAACTTTTGCAGGGAGTTTGGAAAACCCTTTACAGATTGGGGGTGAGAGAGTTATGGCAGTCTTCTCTTTCTCAAGCAACTGAGAAGACTATGTGGATTCAGTGATGTTGTCAAAGCTCCCCCTGAGTCCTTGAAAACTTCAGGAAGATGAGCTTTGCTGAGGGTGATAGGCCTTCAAAAATAGATCTCCAGCAGATGATGATTTCAGCAAGCTGAAATGTTGAGTGTCTGGAGTCTTGAGATGATGTTGGCCTTGAACACTTGAGAGCTGAAGAGATCTGAAGAATGTTTGAAAGCTTGATCTCTTTTTGATGAGTGTTCTTCTGAATTCTTGTTGACAGAAGATTGAGAGAGTCTCTGTGTATAGAGAGGTGTCCTCTCCTTGTCTTTCTCTATTCTCTTATTCTTGTCTGTCTTCTTTCTGATTCAAAAACATTCTGTCTTTTATTCTCTGAGTCTGAATAGAAAATTGCTCTGTCAAAGATAGCCGTTGGTCTGAATTAATTACAGCCTTAATTGTATATTATGTTCTGAAGGAAAGTCCACTGATTTATTCCTTAGAAAATCCCTTGAAACTTGCTCCAGAAGTAAATGAAAATGGCTGGCAGATCTTCTGTCTTAAATGCAGAATAACTTCTATCTGATTTTGAATTAGAATTCTGAAGGTCAACTGAAATCGTCGAACTGAGCTCTGCTATCGTCGAGCTGAGCTCAGCGAAAATGAAAGATGTAAGCAGCAGAAAATCGTCGATCTGAGCTCAAAGATCGTCGAACTGAGCTCAGAGATAAGGATCCAGTTCAGAGTCAAAATCGTCGACCTGAGCTCAGCGATCGTCGAATGGAGCTCGACGATATTGAGAAGTTGAGCTAAGCGATCGTCGACCAGAGCTCGACGATATTTTGAGGCTTGAGCTCAGCGATCGTCGAATGGAGCTCGACGATCTGCCAAGGTTGAGCTAGACGATCGTCGACCGGAGTTCGACGAAACGTCGTGCTGAGCTCGACGATTTGGACTTAGTCTCCAGAAAAACTTAGGTCTTCAGGGCAGCTTCCAAACCTAGACTCCTGATCCCTTAGACTCAATTCTAATTGACCTATAATCTATACAGAAGGTCAAAACATAGAATCCTAGAGACATAGTGATCCTGACCCAAATTAGTAATAGGGTGTTCCAACAATTGGTATCCTGTCATGATGAGCGAAGTTAAATTTTTGTCTAGCTATTGAGTGCGAAAATTAATGTGGGTGTACGTTGTCTATGCCTCTAAGTATGTGTGAGGATTTATTTACGATAATGATTACACCTCTCACACACCACTTGATCATGCACTCAACCTGAGATAATAAGCTGACATGCTATAAATCGTGACACTAACTTTAACATATCTGATATATCTTGAACAATCAATGTCATGAAATCAATTTGCGCGTGTCTATGCTAATTAAATTTTTGGGCCAAAACTAGAAAGGCATATGTCCAATGTAAACAAGTTAAAGTGGATCTACCTATGTGGGTAGATTTCGATTGACTTGGGGTCTTGTTCTGCTTTGATTATGTATAAAGTTGATGGCCTAACTCCAAAATAAAATGATGGCCATCAAATCCCGCTTACAGACCCCCCAAGCACTACTCATCCCTCCTGATAAGTCTTCATAAGCGTTGTGAGGGTGAGCACCTTGGATTACAAAGTCGTTTCGATCTTGTGCATGGACTACACTTTATGATTTGTGCCCTTGATTTAATTTCTTTATGCCGCACTATGTCATGTGACGTGATTTTTCACTATATCTCTTTGGTGTTAGCATCGTTAGTTTGCTTGATATAAAACATGTCTGCCTGATATCTCTATTGAATGTTTTGTCTCTTGGTGCTACACGTGCACATGTCATTATCTTATTTAAATCTTTCGCGCATAAGAATTGGACCTCAACTACATTCGATGCTTTTCGCACAATACGTACTGGCACATTTTTTTTCTCTCATGACGATATTTGTGTTTGCCTATTTTTCTCTCTATTTATCTAAACCCTGCAAACATTCATGTCATACTTGATGTGTGCTATGTCTCGTGCATATAGTCCATTTTCCTCACTCTGATTAGCGTTTGCTCCTGATTTTGACCCTGTTTTACAATTCTCTGATTTCAAGTGCTTTGTAGGTCTATATTACGTTATCTCTCGCCTACAATTTTCATCCCCCTTGGTCGGTTGGCCTCGCCCATTCTTTTGATATTATCAAAGGGGGAGAAGGTATTGGAGGTAGTGTTCATGATAGGGGGAGCGTATTGAGGTGTGTGTGTGCTCATAGATAGGGGGAGCGTCCCACCGATAGGGGGAGTATGTAGTAGGATAGAACATGATTGAACGGGATCGATATAGGTGTGTATTGCTTATTTGTTCAATATCATTCTGGCACTCTGATACTCTACTTTATACTGTTCTACGTTCATTTTATTCTGATACTCTACTTTATACTGTTCTACGTTGCTACATACATCTATTCTGGCACTCTATCTACTTGATTTTGGTTTATCATGAACGGGATTGATATTATCAAAAGGGGGAGTTTGTTGGAACATGGTTTCACACTCCTTAGGTTTGAGAATATCAACTCCCTGCTTGTATTTGATGAGATTGGTTGTGTGATAGAGTGTGCAGGCTGATAGGTGAAAGGAAAGGAGAAGAGCTTCAAAAGGTTACTACCGCCCGGCGACAACCTTATCGCAGCGCGGTAACCATCTCGATCGACGCATATCGGTTCGATGGTCGACAACCCATTTATCAGCTAAGGAAGGATCGTCGACAATCAAAAGCTACCGCCCGGCGACAGGACGCTACCGCCGGCGGTATCCGGTCGACGTGCATCGAGGGGACGATCGTCGACGATGGTACCTACCGCTCAGACGATAGTCTTATCGCAGGCGGTAGAATTATTTGGCGAAATGGCGCTATCGCTCTGACTGGGCGCGGTAACCATTACCGCCCGGCGATAGCTCTCTTGAAACGGCAGTTTCCTTAATGAGCAGTTATAGTTGCCGTTTCGGGAGACGTGTGGAGACAGCTGGCAGGCGTTACGCGCGAACCTACCGCCCGGCGATAGAGTTATCGCAGGCGGTAGTCTATTTTCTCCAAGACGTATAAAAAGCAGCGCCGTTTCCTCAAGACCTAAGCCTCCAGAGATTATTGACGAAGTGCTCCAGGAATACTAAGTTCGGCCGTCTTCCTACGCCCGTTCTACTCGTCTTCGTCAAAGAAAAAGCAAGGCTTCTTCCTCCCGTTCGAGATCGAAGAACTCCGGTGATCAAGGCTTCGCATCGTCTACGTCTAGCGACCGGGTGCTTTCCATCGAAGATCACAAGCACCGGCCGTAGATCCATCCGGAGAACTTCTCAAGAGGGAGAACCTAAACTTTAACGAATATATTTTGTAATCTCTTTTTGTATCTTTTTCTTCTTCTATTGTTGTAAGTGGTAAGGGAAATCGACCGGGGAAGGTCATCGGGATCCGGGTTGGATTCCGTGGAAAATCGTCCCGGGATTTGGGGCGTCTAGATCGGGGATCTAGCGGTGCTCTAAGACCCTTCCGGTTGTGGAGGTGAAGAGCGGCTCTAAGACCGTTCGGGGAGAAAGTGAAGAGCGGCTCTAAGACCCTTCCGGGTGTGGAGGTGAAGAGCGGCTCTAAGACCTTTCGGGGAGAAAGTGAAGAGCCAACCGGTCCGGGTTTTGGGTCGGTATAGAAAACCCAAGAGTTTTATTCACCGCCTCTGATCTCCGGCGTCATGGAGATCCATGTTGTATGTATTGTGTGTAAACATGTTTTAAATCAATCCTAATTACAAGTGTAACATTGTGTGTGACTAAATGATTCATATGAGATATTGTCTTCATATCATTGCCTCTTATGTTCACTTGTGAATGATAAGTCTAGTTTCACGTGTGTGCGCACAAGCTAATTTGTACAGGAAAAGAGCGAATAACGTACCGCAGAACATTGGATACCCAACGCTCTGCAGTAGTTTCCTATGCTCTGGTTCTGTGGACAAATTAACGTTTAAATTTCAAGAAACGCGTCGAACCTTATTCACCCCCCCTCTAAGGTTGGCTACAAGATCCAACAGAGGGGGGCTGAACCAGGCCTTGGTGGCCAGGGAATTGACTGGAAACTTCTCCCCTTCCTCAGGGAAGTTGTATTCAACCATTAAGGGTGGCCTTTGGCCTCCCCTTGGCCGAGCCCCTTCATCCCCTCCTCCTTCTTTCTCTCTCCTCCATTAACATGGAATGGAGATCACCCTCTCTCGTAGTCACCAAGTTGACTTGGTCAATCTGGAGAGCTATTTGCAGCCCATCCATGTACATTATTCCCTAAAGGAGCCACATGAGGCTTGGGCTTGGGCTAGCCCCTTTTGGGATAGGTTGACCCAAAGTAGGCTTGGGTTGACTTTAGTCTTTTTGACCTTTGGGAGGCCCCCAATGGATCCTTGGTGACCCAATGATCTCCCCTAAGGCCTAGGTATGGTTGGGTAGGGCTGACTTGGCACTTTGGAGGTCACCTGCCCTTAGGAAGGGTACTTTGCCTGAATTAAGGTTAGGTTTAACTTGGGTCAAATTAGCCACTAGGGCTGACCCCAATGGGTCCTTGGTGACCCATGGACCTCACCTTAGGGTTAGGAGGTATAAATGCGGTCCACCTGGCTAGGGGATGGTCAATTGACCTAATATAGTTTAGTTTGACCCATTTAGGGCTAGAGTTGACTTTGGTCAACCTAACCACCTTGACTGCCCTCCAAGGGTCCTTACTGACCCCTTGACCCCATTTTAGGTCTAGGAAGACCCTGGCAGGGTTAGTTGGGCATAACTAGGGAACACTGCCCTTAATTAGGGCACCTAGCCCAATTTAGTCCTAGAGTGGTCCTAGATCAACTTTGCCTCCCTGAGTCGACTCCAATGGACCCTTAAGGTTCAGATGAACTTTACAATGGATTGGTGAGGCCATGGTGGGGTCTTGAAGTCTTGCTAAAACCCCATGATCACCTTAACTAGGGTTCATAAATCTACTATTTGCATACCATAGTGGTCTTATCTACATCCCTAGGTCTACTTGGCCTCCTTGGGCTTCCTAGGGTTTTGTCATGACCTAGTCATGAAAAAACCATTCCTAGGGGTCTAGGTGTTTGAGGGATGTTACAAATCCCAATATATAACAAAAAAATTTCGTCCTCGAAATTCTAGTTAGGCCTACGGGGTTTCAAATATGAAAGGAAAATTGTAACATCCCGAGAGGTTGTGAGTAATACCTGACTAAAAAGCTCCGGGTACCTTTGTTGTATTTAGTCCTGGGGATCCCAGGTGTGCTCCTCTCACCCGTGAATCCTCCACAGGACCTTGACCAATGGAACCATCTTGCGGCGCAAGACTCGTATTCCCCTGTCTTCAATCCGGACCAGTTCCAAGTGAACTGATCGATTAGAGGCTACTGGACCATCCGTGGCCGTAATCTGCTGCTCCGGGCGTAGTAGAGCCCTACTGAGTGAGGATACATGGAATACGTCTTGCAGGCTTGCCATCTCCGGTGGCAGCTCCAGCCTGTATGCCAAGGGACCGATCCGCTCTCAGATCCTATAAGGCCACATATATCTTGGGCTGAGCTTCTTCTTCCGACCGCGCACCCGTGAAACCCCATGCATTGGTCAGATCTTCAAGAACACCTGGTCCCCCACCTGGAACTCCACCTGACGATGCCGAGCGTCATAATACTTAGCCTATCAGCTCTGTGCCTCTAGCATCCTATCCCGTATCAATCTCACCTGAGCCTCGGTGTCTTCAACAAACTCCAAACCCAAAGCCTTCAGATCCTCATCCTGTATCCACGACAATGGAGTCCTACATCTCCGTCCGTATAGGGCCTCATAAGGAGCCATCCTTATGCTGGACTGGTAGCTATTATTATATGAGAACTTGATCAGTGGCAACAACTTCTCCCAGTGCTCACCGCGATCCAGTATGCAAAGTCGCAATAGATCTTTCAAGGTCTGATTGGTGCGTTCCCTCTGTCCATCAGTCTGGGGATGAAATGCTGTACTGAATAACGGCTGGGTTCCCAAGTATGTCTGCACTGATCTCCACTCCCTGGACGTGAACCGTCCATCCCGATCCGATACAATCGACCTGGGTACGCCATGATAACGGATGAACTATTCCATGAACTTCCGAACCAGCACACCAACCGAGTCATCCTTCCTGATCGGAAAATATCTGGGTACCTTTGTCAGCCGGTCGACGATCACCCAGATCGAATCGTTTCCCGTCCGCGATCTGGGAAGCCCATGTATGAAGTCCATCACAACATCGTCGAACTTCCACTTCGGCACTAGGAGTGGCTGCAATAGTCCTGTGGGGTTCCTGCACTCTGTCTTCACCAACTGGAATGCCTCGCAGTGGGTCGCGAAGTAGGTGATATCCTTCTTAATGCCTGGCCAGTATATGGTCTTCTTCAGGTCCGCAGTCATCTTCGTAACACCCGGATGTACTGAATACCGACTGCAATGAGCCTCCATCATGATATCCTCTCGGACCTGACCTCCCTCTGGTATGTAATTCCGTCCTCTGAAACACACTAGCCAATCCCTCAGTGAGTAATCTCCAGCAGTGCCTACTTCTAAGGCCCGGAATATCGGCTTAAGCTAGGTATCCTGCCTCTGCCCATTTCTGGCTCGGTCTCGAATGTCATTTGAGGCGATCAATGATGCTAGGTACTCTCGGTACAGCTTAGGATGATCCTCAGACACAAAGGATATCTGCATCTTTTCGAACATCTGGACCAACTCTATAACGGTCCAGGCCCATCAACATGGGACCCAGCCAGACCGCTGGCCTACCAGAGTCCAGACCCAGTCCCATTACTGGTAGTCAGCCTATCACATTCAAGCCTGCAGGCCATGCACCCCAACCCCTCTCCGCGCCTATTTATCAGCAGCGGTAGGTTGTTGCCACTGGGGCTCGAACCCAGGACCTTGATAAGAGAGCTTTCCTCCACTCCCTCATCACCAACTGAGCTGCAGCTCAGTTGGTGATGAGGGAGTGGAGGAAAGCTCTCTTATCAAGGTCCTGGGTTCGAGCCCCAGTGGCAACAACCTACCACTGCTGATAAACAGATGCGAAGAGGGGTTGGGGTGCATGGCCTGCAGGCTTGAATGTGATAGGCTAACTACCAATAGTGGGCCCGGGTCTAGACTCTGGTAGGCCGACGGTCTGGCTGGGTCCCATGTTGATGGGCCTGGACCGTTATAAAAAGTGCACTTTTTTGTAACGGCCTCCCCAGGCCACGCTCGCAAGGACGGCCGCCGGCACCCCCAGCACCATGCTCAAAAGGGTTAAGCCTAACCAGGTCTGCAGACCATGCACGCCAACCCCTCTTCGCGCCTGTTTATAAGCAGCGGCGGGTTGTTGCCACTGGGTCTCGAACCCAGGACCTTGATAAGAGAGCTTTCCTCCACTCCCTCATAACCAACTGAGCTGCAGCTCAGTTGGTGATGAGGGAGTGGAGGAAAGCTCTCTTATCAAGGTCCTGGGTTCGAGACCCAGTGGCAACAACCCGCCGCTGCTGATAAATAGGCGCGAAGAGGGGTTGGGGTGCATGGTCTGCAGACCTGGTTAGGCTGAACCCTTTCGAGCGTAGTGCTAGGGGTGCCGGTGGCCGTCCTTGCGAGCGTGGGCTGGGGAGGCCGTTACAAAAAATGCACTTTTTATAACGGTCCAGGCCCATCAACATGGGACCCAGCCAGACCGTCGGCCTACTAGAGTCCAGACCCGGGCCCACTACTAGTATTCAGCCTATCACATTCAAGCCTGCAGGCCATGCACCCCAACCCCTCTCGCTTAACTATGGAGTTCTTTCAACTCTCATCACCAATTGAGCTGCAGCTCAGTTGGTGATGAGGGAGTGGCAGAAAGCTCTCTTATCAAGGTCCTGGGTTCGAGACCCAGTGGCAACAACCTACCGTGTTGATAAACAGGCCGGAGAGGGGTTGGGGTGCATGGCCTGCAGGCTTGAATGTGAAAGGGTGACTACCAGTGGTGGGCCTGGGTCTGGACCCTGGGAGGCCGGCGGTGCCAGCGGGTTCCCATGGTATGGGCTTGGACCGTTATAAAAGGTGCACTTTTTATTGTAACGTCCCCTGGGTCGTCCGTGGGTCTCGACCCACTAGTCCTCCAGTAGACCGTTACCGGGCTGCAGCCCAAGAACCCCAACCCCTTCCCTCCACAGGCGGGTTGTTGGTGGTCGCAGCCTCCCTTTGATGAGTGAAATTCTTCCGTTAAGCGGACAACACAGGAACTTCCCAGGAGGTCACCTATCCCAGGACTTCTCCAGCCCGAGCACGCTTAACTATGGAGTTCGTTCAACTCTCATCACCAATTGAGCTGGACTCTGGTAGGCCGGCGGTTCCAGCTGGGTCCAATGTTGATGGGCCCGGACCATTATAAAAAGTGGTATCAGAGGTGACCTAGATTGAAAAGTAGCAGTCCACAACCCTGAGTCACCCCCGCACGAGTTTAGTTTGGGGACAAACTAAGCAGCGGAAGCAGTGGTGTGCCCTAATGAGGGATCACATGTAAATTGTCCACTTCTTACTAAGTATTGAGTCGATTACCTACTAATATAGTTCGTTTTGCAACCCCCAGCTCAGCCCACCCCACAAGGCAGAGCTCAGCAGACTCCGGACATTATACCACCTCCCCCGATCCCCACTCCTTTCCTACAGTCGGAGATGGGACAAACTCTGACAGCCATTTTGGTGGATTTTAGGGCCCAATAGGTTCCGGCTCCGCAGCCAAACCCGGGGGCCAACTGGTTGAGCATCTTTCGAGGACTTTCTCCCCCGTCCTACTTGGGGATAGAGTCGGCAGTTTGGACGGAAGAGTGGCTGGATATTATGTACGAAATGCTGACCGGGATAAGGTTCCCCTGGGAGGAGAAGGTGGCTTTGGTGGTATCTTGCCTGGAGTCCCATGCCAAGAGGTGGTGGAAGACGTTGTTGGACATGACATTTGCCGATAGGGAGGTTGTGGAAATTACCTGGGAAGAGTTTAGGGCCACGCTGCTGGAGCATTTTGTTCCGCAGTCGGCCAGGGATGAGCTGGAGGAGCGGTTCTTATAGCTGAAGTAGGGCACCGGGATGGTGGTGGAGTCCCATCGGGAGTTCGACCATTTGGCTCGGTATGCAGGTTCTTACCAGCTGGACGAAGTAGGATACATCAAGAGGTTCTATAAGGGTCTGAAAGAGGAGTTGAGGGAGGCCTTGTTATTTGTATCCGACGGGCCTATCTCCCGGATTTTGGAGATGGCAAAGAGGATTGAGGCTGATTGGCACACCACTCAGGGTCGGAAGCGGCAAGCGGAAGATCAGGGCCGGAGAGCCAGAAATGATCAGCGGAGAGGTGCTATACCAGATGGGAGAAGGACAGAGGACCAGCTTCGTCAGGAAGTGAGGCAGGAGCCGAGGGAGCAGGTGATAATGGCCCCTCAACCTCTTCGGATATAGGAGATGCCGAGACCCGGGGGTATGGCGTATCCCCCACCAGAGTGCTTCCATTGTCATCAGGTTGGACACCTCCGGAGAAACTGCCCCATGAGGGGGGCACCACCTCCAGCACCACAGGGTGGCCCACCTGCTCAGCATTTCGGAGGCCAAGTACGCGGCCGAGGACGTGGTTACCAGGGAGGGGATCGTAGATAAGAAAGGAAGCAGGTGTCTACTTTGGACCTGGCGCAGCCTCGGAACCCAGAGCAGATCATAGCGGGTACGCCAAGATGTTTAAATTGTTTAAATTGAATTCCCTTTCTCAATTGCCCAATAAGTAGAACAACACTAAGTAGAATGAATAGGAAAGAAAACCCGTTATAAAATACTAATACATTTAACCGTCCCAGGTATAGTCTTCATCAGCGGCAAGCCCGCATATACTCTGTTCGACACGGGTTCCTCGCACTCGTTTGTGTCGGAGGCCTTTCTGGAAGAGCTGGAAGGAGTGGAGCGGTTCACATGCCTGATGAGGAGGGTGCGTCTACCCGACGAATCAGAGATACTCACCTCTGCCCATTGCAACATGGAGGAGGAGATTGGAGGAAAGCCATTTGAAGTATCGGCAACGATCCTAAGGATGCCAGTCTTCGAGCTGATCCTGGGCATGACTTGGTTATACTAGAACCATGCCCAGATTGATTGTCAAGCAAAGCGGATCACCGTGAGGCACGAGGACTCTATCATTATCATCGAAGGTATAAGACCTGCCTCTCGTATACTCTTATCTTCAGTACAGGCCGTTAAGGCCCACCTGCAGGGAGAGAAGGTTTATCAGATTTTATTTGTGTTGGCGGAGGCCAAGGGGTCTGCGGAAGACATCCCGGTGGTGCGAGAGTTTGCTGACATCTTTCCAGAGAAACTGCCAGGGTTACCCCCGCACTGAGAGAAGGACTGCCAGATACAGCTTGTGCCGGGGGCCAAGCCGGCATTTAGGGTCCCTTACCGGATGGACCCGAAAGAGTTGACAGAGTTCCGAAGTCAGTTGCAGGAACTAGTAGAGGCAGGGTTTGTCCGGCCAAGCTCTTTGCCGTGGGGAGCCCCGGTGCTATTTGTCAAGAAGAAGGACGGAAGTCTCCGCTTTTGTATTGATTACCGGCACTAAATCGGCTGACGGTCCGGAATACCTATCCACTGCCAAGGATAGACGAGCTGTTCGACCAGCTGCAGGGGGCATAGTTCTTTTCAAAATTAGATTTGAGGTCGGGCAACTACCAGCTTCGGATTCGAGAGGAGGATATTTAGAAGATTGCTTTTAGTAGCAGATATGGATTGTTTGAGTTTACGGTGATGCCCTTCGGGCTCACAAATGCACCATCGGAGTTCATGACCCTCATGAACCAGGTTTTCAAGGAGTATATAGATGCGTTTGTCATTGTGTTTATCGATGACATCCTCATCTACTCGAGAACGGAGGAGGAGCACGCTCTCCATCTGGCACTGACCCTACAGAGATTGCGGGAGAATCATTTATATGCAAAGTTCAGCAAATGTCAGTTCTGGTTGAAGGAGGTGGGCTTCTTAGGCCATAGTATCAGTGCAGCCGGGTTGGTAGTGAATCCAGCAAAGAGTCAGGCAGTTCGGGATTGGCCGCAGTTGAAGGCAGCCACCGACGTACGAAGTTTCCTAGGACTTGCCGGCTATTACCGAAAGTTCGTGGAGGGATTCTCTCGAATCTCCCTCGCACTCCCATCTTTGACGAAGAAGGAGGTACCTTTCGTGTGGACCCCGTAGTGCCAGGCAGCTTTCCAGGAGCTGAAGGATCGACTCACCTCGGCTCCCATACTTGCTCTCCCCTCAGGGAGAGAAGGATTTCAGGTCTACACCGATGCTTCCTACCAGGGTATGGGAGCTGTACTGATGTAGAAGGGTCATGTTATTGCGTATCCGTCTCGCCAGTTGAAGAAGCACGAACAGAACTACCCGGTGCACGACCTTGAGATGGGGGCCGTCGTTTTTTCTTTGAAGGTCTGGCGCCACTATCTTTATGGAGTCCACCGCGACATCTACTCCAAACACAAGAACCTGAAATAGGTGGACACGCAGAAGGAACTGAACATCAGGCAGAGGTGTTGGGATCGAATTTTGTTGAAGACACCGAGGCTTAGGTGAGGCTGATCAGAGACAGGATGCTAGAGGCGCAGAACAGACAGGCTAAGTACTATGACGCCCGACATCGTCAGGTGGAGTTTCAGGTGGGGGATCGAGTGTTTTTGAAGATCCGGCCCATGCATGGAGTTTCACGGGTACGTGGTCGGAGGAAGAAGCTCAGCCCTAGGTATATGGGCCCTTACAGGATCCTGGAGCGGATCGAACCCCTAGCCTACAGGCTAGAGTTGCCACCAGAGCTGGCAGCTCTGCACGACGTCTTCCACATTTCTTTACTGAGGAGGGCTCTACTACGCCCAGAGCAGCAGATTTTGACCACCGAAGCACCGGTAGCTTCAGACCGGTCAGTTCGCTTGGAGCCGGTTCGGATAGATGACCGAGGAGTACGGATCTTGCGTCGCAAAAAGGTTTTGAAAGAAATAGTGCCTAACCACCTAGAGGGGGGGGGGGGGGGGGTAATAGGTGAACTTTAGCTTTTTAAATTTAAGGCAGAAACACTTGAACAAATAACCCTGTATATGCAATTGTCTATAGCAATTCAGCACAACTAGCTCAGCAATCACAGAAATAAACCAACACAGAGTGCAAACATATTTTTATAGTGGTTCCCCAAGGTCTGGGTACATCCACTTTCCCCCTTCGCCTATCTAGTAGTGTACTAGATTCGGCCTAACTTCAGCACTTCTCCTCAGATCCTCAGATCTTACAACTCAGAACCCCAAATAGGTTCCTACAACTCAGAGTGTCCCCACTCCTACAACTCAGGCACAAAGCGCTACCACTCAGTCTTCAATAAGACCTACACTCAGAGAACAAAGTCTCCTACAACTCAGGCAAAAGTCCCTACCTCAGTCTTCAACAAGACCTACACTCAGAGCACATATTCTCCTACACTCAGCCTTTATAAAATAGGCTTACAGCTCAGATCTATACAAGATCCTACAGATATTTTGATTATACAAAGTAATTAACCACAACTCTGAAAGAGAGAGATGAGTTGACTGGCTTCTTGATGAGTTCTTGGAAGAACTTGACAGAGATAAACCTCCCTTGGCTTTCTTCAAAGCTTCTTGAATTAGAACACAGTAGGGTTGAATCTCCAGTGAAGATGATCTTCAATCACCTTCTGTCTTGAGATCCAGATCTCAATCTGAATCTTACTTTGCAGCCTGGTTCAGCAGCTGTTCTTCTTAGAAGGAGCTCTCTCTCTCCAACTTCTTAGATCTTTTGTTGAAGATCTTCTTCTTTTGTGTTGTTAGATCTCTTAATTAATTATTGTCAATAATAATTCTGTTGAAGGAGAAAGGTCTTTATATAGTCTTCCTCCAAGATAACCGGCTGATCTGGTTTCTAACAACCTTCTGACAGCTCTGACAGTTGTAGTTGACCGGTTGAAATGGCAGCTGTCAAGTCATCCAGTCACTTCTTGAAATCACTATCACTGTCTGAAAGTGTCGAGACAGATAGTCATTATGTGTCGACACAAATAGACTAAGTGTCGACACAAGTAGACTAAGTGTCGACACTAGCCTTGATGGTGTCGACACAACTCCTTGTGTTGTTGTAATAGCTTCTCGATACTGCTTCTTCAGAATGTGTCAACACTGATTCTTTGTGTCGACACAAGCCTTCTGTTGAATGTGTCGACACTGGTTGAGTGTGTCGACACAAATACTTCTCCTTTTAATACTTAGTTGAATTCTACTGTGTGTCGACATATCTCCTTTGTGTCGACACATCTTCTTTTATTGTTGATGCTTGCTGAGTGTCGACACATCTCCTTTGTGTCGACACATGCCTTCATATGTTGAAACTTGCTGAGTGTCGACACATCTCCTTAGTGTCGACACATGTTCTTTAACTTTGTTGAAGTTTGCTGAGTGTCGACACAGCCTCCTGGTGTCGACACTTTTGATGTCGACAAAGTTTCTTTGAGTGTCGACACTGCCTCTAAGTGTCGACACAGATTATGTTGACAATTCTTCACAGTGTGTCGACACTGCCTGTATGTGCCGACACTTTTCTTCTGATGTCAACTCTGCCTTTCCTGGTGTCGACACAATTACTCCAAGTGTCGACACAGCTTCTCTAGGTGTCGACACAAGTCTTCATAAGTGTCGACACTTCATCTCTAGGTGTCAGCACATGGACTTAGAAACTTTTCTGCATTTCCTACAATTACTTAACCTGCACAAATAAACTCAAAGCACATAAAATACACCTTGATGTATATCAATGAGTAGGGTGAGGCTTCTTCAAATCTGGTACATATATTCCAATATATCCAACAATCTCCCCCTATTTGGAGAAGTCATAACCCTTAGTCAATGATATACACCATTTATAATAAATACTCAGTATGATGTATAACAGTATTATATGACAGGGTAAATACTAAACATGTATAAACAAAACATGTATAAACAATTATCTCAGAATAACAATGTAATAGATTGAACTTGAACATTGTTTTTACAACTTCCAAAAGTTTTATTAATCAAAAGTTTACATGAAGTTTAATGCAAATGATTACAAGGTTGTAAACTTAAGAAAATTCTATCCTATGGCTGCTCTGGCTCCTTGATAACAATGCACTTTCCAGATTGAATCTTTGCTTGAACTGGAGCATCATTGTCATCTGCAGGCTTCTTGCCCTTAAGTTCTTTCTTTTTCTGTTCTTCAGCCCTTATTTTCTGTCTCTCAAAATAATGGTATGGCTTAGGGAAATACTTGTTAGGCTCCTGTGCATTAGGAGGTTACTTCCCTAATTTAGCCTTCCTTCTATATTGTACTATGACCTCTTGCCTAGCTTCATGTTTTCTCCACTCTTGATCAGAGTACCATTTACCCCTTTCTATGAAATTATCCTTTGCAGCCTTCCAAGCAGTCAATATGATATTCCTAGAGGTTGGGCTCTATTGCTCAAAGTCTGGCCTTAATTCAGCCTGCTCTCTGAACCTCTTCTTAGATAATTGGGCTTCCTGCTCTTTTAATATTGCCTCTTGCTCTTTTAGTGTTGCCTCTGACACAGGATGTACTACTTTCTCAAAGATAATATTCTGCTTACCCTCAGGAGGGCTATACATAGATTGTACCTCCTGATGTATCATATCAAAATCTGCAGGAGGGTAGATCACCTGAGCTACTTCAGTTTGTTCTCCTCCAAAATAGGCAGGATTTACCCCAGATTCTACTACATTATCATCATCACATAAAGGTGGATATCCAAGGGTAGCTCTGATGCTGTTTGAAATCCATTTAGCATGGTCAGAGCCTGCTTTGACTAGTACCCTCTCCCCCTTTATGACTTCTATTTCTATATGATCCCTAAGATCATCCTTTTGGAATCTGATCTGAGCATTCAGATAGTTAACACCATCTCTATAAAAAGGTTTTAACCTTTGTAACTTATCAATAATGGCCTTTTGAGAATCTTCAATTGCAGTTTTTACAGCAGTTAGGCTCTCTTGTAATTGCTTGTCAAATTCAGCCTTGGTAGTAGTCCTTGCTGCAGTCTGAGCAGCTGCAAGATTCTGCATTTCAGTTACTATCACATTATGTGATTCAGTTAAATTGTTATTCATTCTAATCTGGTTTTCCAGAACATATCCTTGTTTGACTGCCAGGTCATCAATCTGTGTCTTTATCTGCTCTTGGTGTGTAGCCAGATATACCACTGCATTGCCTCCCTTGTGGAAGCAATCAGTCATTTCCTTTTTATTTTGATTCACTTCAAATCTTATAGATTTTATGTCTTGAGCCAGATCAAATTAAAGTGATTTATTTCCTTCATCCATATATTTTTCTAAAGCTTTTCTTTGCTCATCCATCTTGATTTGCAAAGCCACCAACAAAGAACTATAGTCAGCAGTCGGGGCTTGTTGTGGAATAATGGTTTGCAGTGCTTTCTTGTAGGTCTGGCCTATTCTCTTGAAGACCTGTAACTTTCTTTTCTTGGCTCTAGCAGCCTCTTCATCCTCTGAAGCAGAAGTACTGGCAATGTCTACCCTGTCCTTAGGACTAGGAGGTAAATCATTCTCAGTCCTTGGTAGCTCCTCAGCATTCCTTTGCTCCTCAGTCTCATTTCTGGCAGTTTCCTCTACATGCTCCCCCTCAATATTAGCTGGCTCCCACTCAACAACAGCTTTCTCTCCCTCAAAATCAGTCTGTAAAAGATCAGGGAATAGCTCTTCTAGTGTAAACTCATGTTGAGGTTGTACAGGAGAATCTCTTATCTTAGGAGCAACTGATACCACTTTTTCAGCAACTGATGTGTCCTCCATGACAACATCTTGTTGTTGACTATGTAACTGTGTATGCTGCTCAACATCAAGTAATGATTTAGTCAAAACTTCATCCTCAATATTGAAATTTAATTGATTAACTTCAGTGATTACCTCTAGAATTGTTTGGGTAGCCCTTTCACTATCTAATTGAGTTGTCTCATTTACATGTTGAGGCTCCCCCTGGAGTGGAGCCAGGTGAATATGACTAGCTGATGGTAGCTCCCCCTGCCTCTGGGCATCTTCTTGTCTTGCTGGTGACTGTCCAGCATTGCCATCTTCTACATCATCAGAACTAAAAACCACCTGTTCTTCTGAGCTACTTGAGGAATCAGGAGCCACAATGGCTTTCTTCTTCTTCTTCTTCTTCTGAGGTGTTTCCTTTTCTGGAGTTGGCCTTTGTCAACACCCTGTCCCACCTTGAGATAATCCTAAGATCCATTCTCCTCATATGATTTATCTTAGAACCAGCAGCTTAGTTCATCACTTCAGGGATACTTCCAACTAAGTATAAACTCAGAATCCTACCCAGATTGGGCTTCTTCAGACTTTCCTTTATCTTATCAAACATTACTACGACCAATCAGTTTTAAGTAGGAAAATTATCCTGGTCATCAAACTGAACATGTGAGCTGATATCCTATCATGCCCACCAGGCTTGCTCAGTATCACCTTGCCCACTATTTTAGATAAGAACTTGCCCTGCATGTTCATGCCTTTTATATTAAAGATTGATCCAATCTTCAAGCTTGAATCAAGTCCACACCATTCCAGTGCCTCCCTTGTCTTTGATGCAGGTACATCTTCCTCTTCTTTAGTTCTAGGGAGATGTAGAACTTTTCTTAGACTTTTCTGGGTGATCTTGACTTTGCCCCATGGACTTTGGACTTAATCTTTAGTCCAGATTCATCAAGTGTAGCTGCACTAATGAATTCAAGGACCTCCTTCTTCCATATCTTGACTGGTTCTGAAACAAGATACTCTAACCCAGTCTCTGCAACTAGGGTTACCACACCTTGGATTTCTGGTTCCGCGTCATCAAAGGCATGTCACACGAGCTCATAACCTTCATTGATGTTCTCTTCTAGCTTGGGCGCCATTAGGGTTTGGAGAAATTTTGAATTTAGAGAAGAGAGATGTCGACACACAAGTTTGGTCTCGAAACTTTGGTGAGTGTGTCGACAAACAATGGTGAAAACCTATTTATACCTTTCTAGAATCGAAGGTGAAAAGGCGCGTCAAAATACTTGAAATGTGTCGACACTGTGGAAAAGTGTTGACACTTACTTCTAATGTCTCGACAACCATGTGTCGACACAAATATAGTCGACAAAATATATGTGTCGACACTTATACATCTTAGCTCGACGATTAGTCGAGACTCTACTCGACGAATTCTGTGTAAATCCTAAGTGTCGTCAACACCCTGGATGTGTCGACACCTACTCTGGATGTGTCGACACTAATTCTCTGAAGTGTCGACACTTACTGTCTAGATGTGTCGACACCATTTCTCTGAAATGTTGACACCACTTCTATGTGTCGACACAGACAACTCTGTGTGTCGACACTATTTTACTTAGCCAATTTTTTTAAACTATTCTAAGTTTATCATTCCTAATTCAATTTTAAACTTATTGAATTTGGTTTCATCTAGGGGCTTAGTAAACATATCAGCTAACTGATTATCTGTCTTAACATACTCTAGGGAAATGTCTCCTTTTTCTACATGTTCTCTAAGAAAATGGTATTTAATTTTTATGTGCTTAGTCCTACTATGAGAGACAGGATTATTTGCAATAGAAATGACACTTGTAGAATCACAAAATAAAGGTGTTCTACTTACTTGAATACCATAATCTTCTAGCTGATGCTGAATCCATAGAAGTTGTGCACAGCAGCTTCCTGCAGCCACATACTCTGACTCATCTGTGGAGATGGCCACACTGGTCTGCTTCTTAATGCTCCATGACACCAGCCTTCCACCTAGAAATTGACAGGTTCCTGTAATACTCTTCTTATCTTCCTTGCAGCCTGCAAAATCTGCATCTGAATAACCTGTCAGTACAAAATCTCCATTCCTAGGGTACCAAAGGCCTAGATAAGGTGTGCCCTTAAGATATCTCAAAATCCTTTTGACTGCAGTCAGATGAGATTCTTTTGGGCATGCTTGGTACCTAGCACAGACACATGTAGTACACATGATATCTGGTCTACTAGCAGTCAAATATAGTAGGGACCTAACTATCCCTCTATACAAAGTCTCATCTACAGGTTTCCCTGCATCATCTTTGCTTAGAGACATGCTTGACCCCATATGAGTTTTCATGGTAGTGGATGATTCCATACCATACTTCTTTATTAACTCTAGGGTGAACTTAGACTGGCATATGGATAATCCATCTTCAGTCTGTCTAACTTGGAGACCCAAGAAGAACTTAAGTTCGCCCATACTGCTCATTTCAAATTGTCCTTGCATAAGTTTTGCAAACTTTCTACAAAGACTATTTTCTGTAGACCCAAATATTATGTCATCTACATATATTTGGACTAAGATAATCTTGCCTCTGGATTCCCTAAGGAATAGAGTCTTGTCTATTTTCCCCCTTGAGAATTTGTTCTCAATGAGGAAACTAGACAGAGTTTCATACCAAGCCCTAGGGGCTTATTTTAACCCATACAAAGCCTTCCTAAGTCTATATACATAATCAAGTTTAAGAGAATCAACAAAACCTGATGGCTGCTCTACATAGACTTCTTCCTTCATATTTCCATTCAAAAAAGCTGACTTAACATCCATTTGATATACCTTGAACCCTTGATATGTTTTATATGCAAGGAACATCCTGATTGCCTCCAGTCTTGCTACTGGAGCAAAGGTTTGATCAAAATCAATACCTTCTTCCTGCCTATATCCTTTTACAACCAATCTAGCTTTATTCTTTATGATGATTCCATTCTCATCCAACTTGTTCCTAAAAATCCACTTAGTTCTAATAATGTTGTGGTCCTTGGGTTTAGGAACTAGCTCCCAGACCTTGCATCTTTTGAACTGGTTCAGCTCCTCTTGCATGGCTTCAATCCAATGAGGGTCTAGGATTGCTTCTTCAAATTTCTTTGGCTCTACTTGGGATAGGAAACTGGAGTAAAGGACTGTACTCAGATTCCTGCTCCTTGTTTGCACTCCTTATCTGGGATCTCCAATTATTTGATTGGGTGGATGATCCTTTAAGAGTCTATTTGCTGGAGGCAGCCTGTCTTCAGGTTGTACACCTTCAGTCTCATCATTTAGCTGCACCTCTTGGTCTTCTTTAGCATCAGGAGTATCTTGTACTACCCCTGGACAGCAGCCACCATCTTCCATTTGCTGACTTGCAGTAGAACCTTCTGCAATGGTAAGCTTGTCCATCTTCTCAGTGACATCTGTAGAGCTGCAAACACTACTTGGTAATTCATTGTTAATGAGCCTTGCTTCATCAAAAACTACATGAATAGACTCTTCTACAACTTGAGTAATCAAGTTGTAGATCCTATAAGCCTTGCTATTGTTGCTGTACCCAACAAAGATCCCCTCTTGGGATTTGGCAGCAAACTTGGTTAGATAAGACTTTCCATTGTTAAGTATATAACACTTGCAACCAAAGATCCTGAAATAGGATAAATTTGGTTTTCTGCCCTTCACAATCTCATAGGGGGTCTTCTTATGGCTCTTGGTGATAGTAGCCCTATTGATCACATGACAAGCAGTATTTACTGCCTCAGCCTAGAAATATTCTGGGAGAGAAGTGTCACTCAATAGGGTTCTACAAGCCTCTATCAAGGTTCTATTTTTCCTTTTAGCAATACCATTTTGCTGAGGTGTTCTTGGTGAGGAAAATTCCTGAAAAATTCCAAATTCTTCACACAGTTTTGTCATACTTTCAGACAAAAATTCAGTACCATAGTCACTTCTGATTTTGACCACTGTACTGTCCAATTCATTCTGAATTTGTTTAACAAAACTATATAAGATACTTGGAGTTTCAGATTTTTGCCTTAGGAAGAATACCCAGGAATACCTTGAATAGTCATCTACTACCATAAATGTGTAGACCTTCCTACCTAGACTGTGAACTGGCATAGGACCAAAAAGATCCATATGCAAGAGGTATAGACACCTCACAGAATCCTTGTTCTCAAGGCTATGAAAGATGGATTTAGTCTGCTTGCCTTTTTGACAAGCTGAGCATATCCCATCCTTTATACACTTAACCTGAGGACCATTCCTCACTAACTCTTTGCTAAAGAGTTGGCCAATTGTCTTATAGTTAAGATGAGCCAGCCTCTTGTGCCATTTAACACAATGTAAGACTTTCTCATCAGCTACAAGACAAATAGGAGAAACATTGTTCTCACATACAAAGTCTAGACAATAGACATTTCTCTTCCTATATCCTGTCAGAATGATCTTTTGATCACTTGACCTACTGATATGACAACCATCCTTGACAAATGAGATGTCATATCCTAAATCACTCAGCTGACTTATGCTAATGAGGTTATGTTTCAAACCCTTTACATAAGCCACTTGAGTAATTATAATTTGATTACTAGAAATGTTACCAAAGCCTTTGATGATTCCTTTTTTTGAACCACCAAAGATAACTTTAGGGCCATCCTTGATAGGTGTATAGTCCTTCAGCAACCCCCTAGTTCCAGTCATGTGCCTGGAACATCCACTATCCATGTACCATATAGGGGCATGGCCACTTGGACTCACCTGCAAAACATATTACTTAACCTTAGAACCCAAAGAACTCTTGGGTCCTTGGTGCAGGTTAGTTTGACTTTTAATAAAACTACTTGTAGCTCTTCTAGCAGGAAGTTTGCAACTCTCCTTGACACTTGAATTGTGCCAACAATCTATGGCAAAGTGGCCTATTTTGCCACAACACCAGCACTCAAACCTGTTGTACCTTTGTTTAGGTACAACCCTGGATGGATTATCTACTGCAGGCTTTTTGTTTAGTACTGGGGCTTTACCCTTAGATTTGGACCTAGCTGTCCTGGCAGGTTTTACAAACCCCAATCCAGTCTTACCCTTTTGAGGTACAAACTCATCTATCAAAGGTAAAACTGATTTTGGTTTAGAAAAACTTGCTACAATCTCTCTCTCCTTCTGAAGTCTAGCCTCCAGATTTATAATTTGATCATTCTTAAATGTAATAGTACCCATCTGAATAACTGTAATGTTCTTCAGCCTGGCTATTTCATTCAGTTTCTGATCAAACAACTTGTCTGAATCAGCAGCAGCCAATTTAAGACTAGCAATCTCCTTTGCCTGAGTTTTGGCCAATGTTTTGCTTTTCTTCAAGGCCTGCAACAAGTCCCTATATTCATCAATTAACTGATGAATATCTCCTTCAGGTTCAGACCCACCCATAGCACTTGATGCAGATGTATCTGATTCTGACTCAGTATAAGAAATTGAACTAGAAGAACAACTTTGTACCTTACTTGGTCCAGGCTGATCCTGGATTTTGTCTCCTTCAGATAAAGCCATCAGCCCTTTGCACTGATTGTCCTCATGCTCATAAATTGAATTCATTTACTGCATGAACTCATCTTCTTCCTCTTCAGCAAACAAGCCAATATAGGCTTCAACTTCTGATTCTGTTTCTGAAGATGACTGATCAGTCAAACTTTTGTCTTTCTTAGCAACAAATGACTTTTCCTTTTTGCCCTTAAACTGAGTCTTCTTTTTGTCAGTTGACTCCTTCCTCTTTTCTAGACAGTCAGCTACTATATGTCCCTATCTATTGCAGCAATAACACACAATTTTTGATGATGTAGCTTTGCTTGGCTTGGATCTGCTTCTGTCATTCCTTGATGACTTTCTTTTCTGATAGTAGTCATCTTTTGGCTGAGAAGTGGTAGGCTTAGACCTCCACTGCTTCTTTTTCAGAAACTTTTGAAAATGTCTTGTAAAAGCAGCAAAGTCTTCATCACTTTCACTACTATCTGAATTCTTGCTTTCTGAATTATCTGTGACAGCTTCAACAACTATTTGAGGTGGAGATGGAGACTTGCTTCTATACTTCCTAGTGGCTTCAGTCTTGAAGGCCACAAATATTTCCTTGTGCTCCACTCTAGTAGTTTTCTCTTCCTCCTTTCTAGCCATTAACTGCATCTCATAAGATAACAGTTTTCCAAATAATGTAGGAGGAGGAATATCAGCTAGTTTGGCCACTTCCCTAATGACACAAATCTAGGTGTTCCAGTCTTTAGTCATGGATCTTAAGAACTTATCATTTAGCTCATAGTTGCTAAATTCTCTTCCATAGTACATCAATTCATTGACTATCCTATAGAACTTCTTGTAACATTCAGTAATGCTATCAGACTTTCCTTGTTTGAAGCTTTCATATTCCTGATTTAACAAAGACTTCCTATCTTGTCTTACTTCTTCTGATCCCTCCATGTAAACTATTAATGTGTCCCACATTTCTTTAGAGGTTTTACAATGTATTAAGTTCTGAAATGTTGCATCATCAATTGCACTAACAATAATATTATGGGCCCTCTTGTCCATAGTGGCCAGAATGATTTCATCTTTGGTCATTTCTGAATAATCCTTGAGAGTTTTCTGATTTGTATCTAGAATGGATATCTTCATTGACACGTATGACCCTTCTTTGACTATAATGTATATTCTTGGGTCAGATGCTTCCATAAAGAGTCTAACCCTCTCTTTCCATATGCCAAAAATCTCTTTTCTACAGATTGGCAATTTCATGGACCCCAACTCTTTATGATTCTCACTAGAACCCATTTTCTTGATTCTTGTTTATTCTGATTCTGCCTACAGGATCTTACTCAGACTGTTATATCCTTTTTGAGTAACCTCCCTCTGATACCACTTGAAAGAAATAGTGCCTAACCACCTAGAGGGGGGGGGGTGAATAGGTGAACTTTAACTTTTTAAATTTAAGGCATAAACACTTGAACAAATAACCCTGTATATGCAATTGTCTATAGAAATTCAGCACAGCTAGCTCAGCAATCACAGAAATAAACCAACACAGAGTGCACACAGATTTTTATAGTGGTTCCCCAAGGTCTGAGTACATCCACTTTCCCCCTTCGCCTATCTAGTAGTGTACTAGATTCGGCCTAACTTCAGCATTTCTCCTCAGATCCTCAGATCTTACAACTCAGAACCCCAAACAGGTTCCTACAACTCAGAGTGTCCCCACTCCTACAACTCAGGCACAAAGCCCTACCACTCAGTCTTCAACAAGACCTACACTCAGAGAACAAAGTCTCCTACAACTCAGGCACAAGGCCCTACCTCAGTCTTCAACAAGACGTACACTCAGAGCACACAGTCTCCTACACTCAGTCTTTATAAAATAGGCTTACAGCTCAGATCTATACAAGATCCTACAGATATTTTGATTATACAAAGTAATTAACCACAACTCTGAAAGAGAGAGATGAGTTGACTGGCTTCTTGATGAGTTCTTGGAAGAACTTGGCAGAGATTGACCTCCCTTGGCTTTCTTCAAAGCTTCTTGAATTAGAACACAGTAGGGTTGAATCTCCTGTGAAGATGATCTTCAATCACCTTCTGTCTTGAGATTCAGATCTCAATCTGAATCTTACTTTGCAGCCTGGTTCAACAGCTATTCTTCTTAGAAGGAGCTCTCTCTCTCCAACTTCTTAGATCTTCTATTGAAGATCTTCTTCTTTTATGTTGTTAGATCTCTTGATTAATTGTTGTCAATAATAATTCTGTTGAAGGAGAAAGGTCTTTATATAGTCTTCCTCCAAGGTAACCGGCTGATCTAGTTTCTAACAACCTTCTGACGGCTCTGACAGTTACAGTTGACCGGTTGAAATGGCAGCTATCAAGTCATCCAGTCACTTCTTGAAATCACTGTCACTGTCTGAAAGTGTCGAGATAGATAGTCATTATGTGTCTACACAAATAGACTAAGTGTCGACACAAGTAGACTATGTGTCGACACTAGCCTTGATGGTGTCGACATAACTCCTTATGTTATTGTAATAGCTTCTCGACACTGCTTCTTCAGAATATATCGACACTGATTCTTTGTGTCGACACAAGCCTTCTGTTGAATGTGTCGACACTGGTTGAGTGTGTCGACACAAATACTTCTCCTTTTAATACTTAGTTGAATTTTACTGTGTGTCGACACATCTCCTTTGTGTCGACACATATTCTTTTGTTGTTGATGCTTGCTGAGTGTCGACACATCTCCTTTGTGCCGACACATGCCTTCATGTGTTGAAACTTGCTGAGTGTCGACACATGTTCTTTAACTTTGTTGAAGTTTGCTGAGTGTCGACACAGCCTCCTGGTGTCGACACTTTTGATGTCGACAAAGTTTCTTTGAGCGTCGACACTGCCTCTAAGTGTCGACACAGATTATGTTGACAATTCTTCACAGTGTGTCGAGACTGCCTGTATGTGTCGACACTTTTCTTCTGGTGTCGACTCTGCCATTCCTGGTGTCGACACAATTACTCCAAGTGTCGACACAGCTTCTCTAGGTGTCGACACGAGTCTTCATAAGTGTCGACACTTCACCTCTAGGTGTCGGCACATGGACTTAGAAACTTTTCTGCATTTCCTGCAATTACTTAACCTGCACAAATAAACTCAAAGCACATCAAATACACCTTGATGTATATCAATGAGTAGGGTGAGACTTCTTCAAATCTGGTACATATATTCCAATGTACCCAACAGGTTCCGTTAGTCAAAGTCCTGTGGAGAAACCACGGCCAGGAGGAGTATACCTGGGAACCGCAGGACCTGATGCGACAAAAGTACCCGGGGCTGTTCAGTCAGGTATACCTCACAACTCCTCAAGATGTTTAATTTATTTTCCTGCTTTAAACTAGTAAGGCTGCTCCAGAAAGAGTAGAGGCTAATCTTTTGTTTATTGAGATTTTGGTTTGCCAATTGGTCATAAATTTAGGTTTCCTTTTAAACCTAATTTAGCAAACATGGCGTCGTGATGAGATGTTACAAGTTTCTTTTCTTCGGTCGAAATTCCCGTAGGCTTAACCTTGATTTCAGGGACGAAATCTTTATTTTGTTTATTGGGATTTGAAACATCCCATTTCCAACTACACCCCTAAGAGTGGTTTTGGCCATGACTAGGTCATGACAAAACCCTAGGAAGCTCAAGAAGACCAAGTGAGCTTAGACATGAAGTTGGAAATCATCATGGTCTGCAAATAGTAGGATTCTGAACAATAGTTTAGGATGACCATGAGGCTACACCTTGAACCCAAGACCCTACCACAACACCCCCAAACATTTTTGCAGGCCCATTAGAGCCATAAGGACCCATTGAGGTCAATCAAAGAGACTCAGTTGACCCAAGTCAACCCTAACCCTAAATGGGTCAAACTAGCCTATTTAGGGTCAATTGACCTTCCGCTAGCCAAGTGGACCCCACCCATGACATCCTAACCCTAAAGTGAGGTCAATGAGTCACCAAGGATACATTGGGTTTAGCCCTAGAGACCAAGTTGACCCAAGTCAACTTAGGCCCCTCATCTGGTCAAAGTACCCTTACTAAGGGTAGGTGACCTCCAAAGTGCAAGGTAACCCTACATAACCCTTCCTAGACCTCAGAGGAAGCCATGGGGTCACCAAGGACCCCTTAGGGTCAACCCAAATAGTCATGTTGACCCAAGTCAACTCAAGCCCCAAAGTGGTCAAAGTGCCCTTACCAAGGGTCAAGTGACTTCCAAGGTGCCAAGTTAACCCTACCCAACCCTACATAGACCTTAGGGGAGGCCAATGGGTCACCAAGGACCCATTGGGGTCAACCCAAATGATTAAATTGACCCAAGTCAACCCTAGCCTAAGCCAAGTCAAACTTAGCCCAAATGGGCTAACCCAAGCTCAAGCCATTTTTCCCTTAGGCTAACCTCACTTTTCATAATTATTATGATTAAGTGGGCTGCACATATCCTATGGAGTTGACCAGTCAACATGGGTGACTAGGAGAGAGAAAGCTCCATTTGCCCTTTAATGGAGGAGAGAGAAAGAGGGAGGAAGAAGCCATTCATGGCTTAGGGAGGCCAAGAGACATCCTTGATGGCTGAATTCAACTCCCTTGGAGAAGGGGAGGAGTTTCCAGCAGTTTCTTGGCCACCCCAAGCTAGATTCACCCCCCCACCACCTTGGCCGAGCCAAGCTTTCAATGGCCATTAATGGCCATTGATGGTTGGCCTCTCCCCTCCCGCAACTGGTGTTTTAAACACCATCAGTGACATGAGAGGATCCCTTCCCACATTTACCTGAAGATTTCGAGCCACTTGACTGCACTGTTGCAGAAATCTGGCCGGCGGCACCACCACCATGGCAACCCAAAGATCTACTCGACTCCAGACAACCAACAAGGTCCTCCTCCTCTCTTTATCTCATGGGTAGAATGTAGAATTCATTAGGTGCAAGGTTCGGGCTCAATTGAGCCCGATCCAAATCCTGGTTTTCATCGATTTCGGCCGAAAAACAACCTAGTAGAACCGCCGAAAAATGCCTCTCCGGCGGCTGTGCCGCCGCCTGGCGACAGCCACCACCTCAACGGAGGTGGTGGTGGCGGTAGCCGGCCGGGGAAGGGGCTGGATGGCCGGCGTAGCTGTTTGAAGTCGGCCCAGGAAAAAAGGAATCCTGGTCGTCGGCTCAAGGAAGGAGATGAACGGATCCCGTTCATTTGCGCCAAGATTCGTGCTTCATCAAATATTAAACTATAGGGTTTAATTTCATGATTATTTCATTTCTGTCACACTATTTATAGTAAATGGTTTTAATTTTTAAAAATACTTAGGGCCACCTGGTGGGAAAACTTTCAATATGAAAGTTGTATCCTTATGGGTCTAATTTAATCTAAAATTGATTTGGACCAATTTTGCCCTTTGGTTGGACTAGGGAACCCATTTTGGTGGGACCTATACATAGGGCTGTCCTGAGGTTCAAATGGATTCCCACCCTTCATCCCTTGTCCAAATGGGCTGAAATTTGGGCAGGGTATCAGTCTTAACTATATCTAGGGGCTGTCCAAAATTGGGATTTTTTTGGAGAAACTTTGCCTAAAGTTTTTACTTTTACTTAATAAATCTAGGGTATTTTAATTAAGTGATCTAATGACTTCCAAACCCTCCCAAATTTTGGTGAGTGGTCCCTGGAATCAATACCTAGATCTGTACAAAATTTCAACTCATTTGGATGGGTTTTGGTTAGCGAATCACCAAACTCTAGTTTGGCCTTAAGTAGGTATTTTTGATTAAAAGTGCACCATGGGCTTAGGGTGGCCACCTCCCCTCAACAGAGGCTGAGGTTTAGGACACTGACTTAGTATGGCCAATGTCACCCTCTTAAGGAAAATGGGGGTGATTTAGGCTTGATTTGCCCTAGGGTTCAACCTCAAACCCTAAGGAAGGACTTTTGGGTGTTGTGAAGGACATGAGGGCTAATTCCCTTGTATGACCTTGAAAACTCAGTAGAATTGAAGGTATTGTAACCTAAGTTCTATGGAAGGAATCTTAGAGGACTTGGAGGAAGGTAGACATCCCAAAACCCTAACCCTAGTTTTAGGGTAGAAGCACAATTTTGTAAATTCAGCCACTAAACCTTATTTAAAGGTTGTGAAACATGGGTAGAGTAAGTTTTAGGCCACCTAGAACCCCTAGTAATTTTATTAGAATTTTATGGATTATATTTCTAGTACTTTATTTGTTAAATTTCAAAAGGCCCCAAAATGGTTTTCTAATTAATTTGATTATTTTTTTTCATTTGAAACTGATGAAACTTGGTCAGTAGATTACCTAGTCTAAGTGAATATCCCTGAATTTTGTTACAATTTTTAATTGACGATATTTAGTACTTCCTTTACTAGTTTCAAAAAGGGGCTTTGGTGGTATAAAATTATTTATGGATGATATATCTGTTGAAAAATCATAAGACTTAGGTACTGATGATTTCAGGCTAGAATATGCTTGTAGAAATTTATTCATAATTTTTAGAGGGTTTATTACAGTACTTCCTTTATAAGTCCATAATATGGGGATTTTTGATAATTAATTTATTCAGAGATTAATACTTGCTGAAAAATTATGAAACTTGGCCAATGCTACTTTTAAGGTTGTATCTGCATAGTATAATTAATTTATAATTTTTGGATGGATATTTTCTGTACTTGATTCATAAACAACGGAAGATAGTAAATATTGCTAAAATAGTTTTAGTGCCTTTTTTTAATAGAAAAAATGTGATATTTTGGATTTACCATATTGAGATAACCTAATATTTATCATAATTTTGTTAGGCATCTTGCATGAGTGCTTAGGGTAGTTCATGTTCAAACTCGTAGCCTTTGAAAGCTTAAGGGAAATTAATTAAATGCCAGATAAATTAGGAAAATTATAATTTCCTAGATTTAGTCTATTTGTGTCATGATAAGTCTCAAGTAAATAAGGTAGGCCATTTGGATGAATATTTGGCTAATTTCCTGTCCAGTCCGACATATAGCCTAGGATGGTCTGCATTTGACAAGTTGGGTAAATTGCAATAAGATACGATGGGACATGGTGTAGGAGTTAGTCATTTTGGATAGATGTAGATGAGTTCACCATAGAAGGATAGGAAGAGTGGTGAGGAATTAGTTCGGCTAGAGTTTAGAGGCGCTCAGGTTCGACGAAAGATCGTCTTCCCTGAGGTGAGGTGGAATCAAATCACCCTAGGATTAGTCTATTGTAATATGAGAAGGTAATGGGTAAGGGAATCAACCAACAATAATAATAAGTACCTTGCGAAAGGGAACGCTGGGCGTAATCCCAACATAGTTCCTAGTGCCCCTTGAGAGCCCTTCACATGGAATACCGGGGGCAGTCCTGGGTTAACGTAAACTGTATTAACAAGGTGAAAAGAGTAACTTAGTAATTAGGGTTGCACATTTCACGAAACACAGATAGCACAGGAAGATAGTTGGGATCTTCGGCTTGGATAGTTAAGAGACGGACGTTTTGGTCCGGGGAGCTTCGGCTCGATTGTTTGAGACGGACATTTTGGTCCGGGGAGCTTCGGCTCAGTTTTGAATACGATAAATTTGCATGTGCATGAAAGGAAAGAAAATTAAGGTGGTGGGTCTTCGGTATTGGAGGGTCAATGCACCGACGCCAATACGCTGTCTCGGCAAGTGTGGTTAACACTTCGCCAACAGAAGTCCGGTGCGCCAGCCGGCAAGAGTACGCAGGAGTCCGCTTCGTGCACCAAGCGTTGAGGCGTACGATAGGTCTGACCGGTAGTGCTTTACTGGTTTAGAGGTGGGCGAGGCCCTACCCACCGCTTCCATCTGCCACTATGGAGGTATCCTGGGAGGTTACGACTCCAGAAAGGCGGAACTAAAGGTCTGTGTGCACAGAGTCGGGTGTGTGTGTTGCGCTTGCATGTTCCATCATACCCACTTGCATGTCATAGCATAATCGATTCATTTAACCCTGACACCTAAAGTATAAGTGGAATGAGACGCTTATACATTTGGACCTGCAAAACGACCCCTTGGTCTATAATCTTGTGTGGGCAAGTTTATAAATTAAGGTCAATTTTGATATATATTTATTGTTGTTTGATAACCGACACCCCAACGTATAAATTGGTATGAGACTCTTTATACGATGGGAGTCTTGCAGAAGACCCCTTAGCTTATGTGTTCTCACATAAGTGAAGGTTACTTTTCATATTTCATCTTATTGTCAATATCTATTATAGAATTGCTAGTATAGGTCCGTTGCCATCTGTTTTTGATTATTCTCCACCTTCAAGTCCTCCCCTTTCTTCCTCTCCGCTCGGTGCCTAGGAGCCATGGGGGAAGGGGCGGGGGATGATAGGGCTTAGTCTTTTAGACTAACGGTTTTAGAACCGCATCATTTAGGGGATCGTGGAGCCCAGCATGGCGGAGCAGCCCCAGAGACCGGTGCACTTGGAGATGGGGCAGTCTAGCTCTGGAGTTCATACAACCGGTATCGTGAGACTCGACCTTGAGTAGATTTTCTGCTTTTGCTTCCGCATGAGTGATTTGTAGTGAGGACATGATGTACCAGGCATAAGCCCGTATTTTATTACTCTGATATATTATTCTGTGGACACTCCCTTCGTGGAGATTATCTATATGATATGTGATTTTCTGTGGACTGTTAGTTTGCGTTTACTTTGTTTTGCTACTGTTCTGTGATCGAATTGGCCGGCAGAATCGGCGCTTTGTGGTGATGACCCTTCAGGGCGTGAAGGAGTCACCGCAAAACGACGGTTCTGGGCCTAAGACCCCGGTGTTTGTAAAAGGAAAAAAAAGGAGGGGTCTTACAAGTGGTATCAAAGCCTAACCAGGTTGTTGCCACCTTTATAACAGTCTAGGCCCATCAACATGGGACCCAGCTAGACCGCCGGCCTACCAGAGTCCAGACCTGGGCCCACTGCTGGTAGTCATCCTATCACATTCAAGCCTGCAGGCCATGCACCCCAACCCCTCTCCGGCATGTTTATCAGCACGGCAGGTTGTTGCCACTGGGGATCGAACCCAGGACCTTGATTAGAGAGCTTTAAGCCACTCCCTCATCACCAACTGAGCTGCAGCTCAGTTGGTGATGAGGGAGTGGCGGAAAGCTCTCTTATCAAGGTCCTGGGTTCGACACCCAGTGGAAATAACCTACCGTGCTGATAAAATAGGTCGGAGAGGGGTTGGGGTGCATGGCCTGCAGGCTTGAATGTGAAAGGCTGACTACTAGTGGTTGGCCCGGGTCTGGACCCTGGTAGGCCGGCGGTGCCAGCGGGTTCCCATGGGATGGGCCTGGACCGTTACAAAAAGTGCACTTTTTATAACGGTCTAGGCCCATCAACATGGGACCCAGCCAGACCGCCGGCATACCAGAGTCCAGACCCAAGCCCACTACTGGTAGTCAGCCTATCACATTCAAGCCTGCAGGCCATGCACCCCAACCCCTCTCCGGCCTGTTTATCTGCTCAGTAGGTTGTTGCCACTGGGTCTCGAACCCAGGACCTTGATAAGAGAGCTTTACGCCACTGCCTCATCACCAACTGAGCTGTAGCTCAGTTGGTGATGAGAGAGTGGAGGAAAGCTCTCTTATCAAGGTCCTCTAGGTTCGAGCCCCAGTGGCAACAACCTACCGCTGCTGATAAACAGGCCGGACAGGGGTTGGGGTGCATGGTCTACAGACATGGTTAGGCTTGACCCTTTCGAGCGTGGTGCTGGGGGTGCCGACGGCCGTCCTTGCGAGCGTGGGCTGGGGAGGTTGTTACAAACTCCAAGGCCATCAACTATGTTCCTGCTCCAGAGTTTGGGGCCTTCCGGCTCAGCGCATCTGCCACCACATTCTCCTTTCCCGGGTGGTAGTGCATCTCGTATTGGTAATCTGCTAGAAAATCCACCCATCGCCTCTGCCTGATATTCAGCTCCTTCTGTGTGTCCACATACCTCAAGTTCTTATGATCGGAGTAAATGTCGCAGTGGACACCGTACAGATAGTGTCGCCATACTTTCAGCGCAAATATGACCGCTCCCATCTCTAATTCATGAACTGGGTAGTTCAGCTCATGATTCTCCTCTTGCCGAGAAGCGTATGCTATCACGTGACCATTCTGCATTAGCACCGCACCCATGCCCTGGTAGGAAGCGTCGGTGTAGACCTGAAATCCTTCCTTCCCCGAAGGAAGGGCTAGTATAGGAGCCGAGGTGAGTCGATTCTTTAACTCCTGGAAGGCCACCTCGCACGGCGGGGTCCAGAAAAAGGCCACTTCTTTTCTTGTCAGGGACGTGAGGTGAAGGGCAATATGAGAAAATCCCTCCATGAACTTCAGGTTGTAACCGGCAAGTCCTAGGAAACTCCGCACATCTACGCCCGACTTCAGCTTCGGCCAATCCCGAACTGCCTGAATCTTGGCCGGGTGCACTGCCAACCCAGCACCACTGATGATATGGCCTAGGAAAGCCACCTCCTTCAACCAGAACTGGCATTTGCTGAACTTCGCGTAGAGCTGGTGCTCCCGTAGTCTTTCCAGGGTTAGCATCAGATGTCGTGTGTGCTCCTCCTTTGTCCTCGATTAGATAAGGATGTCGTCAATAAATACAATGACGAACACATCCAGATATGCCTCGAACACCCAATTCATGAGGCTCATGGAGGCCGACGGTGCATTAGTGAGCCCGAAGGGCATCACAATAAACTCGAACAGCCCATATCTGCTACTGAAGGCAGTCTTCGGTATGTCCTCCTTCTGGATCCGCAGCTGATAGTAGCCCGACTTCAAATCCAGCTTTGAAAAGAAATGCGCGCCCTCCAGTTGGTCAAACAGCTCATCTATCCTTGGCAGTGGATAGGTATTCCGGACTATCAGTCGGTTCAGTTCCCGGTAGTCGATGCACAATCTGAGTGTCCCGTCCTTCTTTTTGACAAATAACATCGGGGCTCCCCATGGTGAAGAGCTTGGCCAGACAAAACCGGCTTCCACCAGTTCCTAGAGCTGGCTCCGTAACTCTGTCAGCTCCTTCGGGGCCATACGGTAAGGGGCTGTAGACGCTGGCATAGCCCCCTGCACCAGCTGTATCCGGAAATCCTGCTCCCGATGCGGGGGTAGCCCTGGCAGCTTCTCTGGAAATACGTCGGCAAAATCTTGCACCACCGAAATATCCGAGATGGAACCTTAGCCTCGGCCATCCCATACAACACTTCATAGACTTCCTCCCCCTGTAAGTGGGGCTTGAAGGCTGCACGGATGTCAGCAAAAGAGGGGGAATAGATCTAATACCTTCGATGACGATGAAGGAATCCACATGCCTTACAGCAATCCTCTTGGACATGCAGTCGATCTGAGCATGGTTCCAGCGTAACCATGTCATTCCCAGGATCAAATCAAAGAATGGTATCTTCATGATCGTCGCCGGTGCTTCAAATATCTTTCCGCTGATCTCCGCCTCCATGTTGCAGCGGGCGGTGGTGAATAACTCCGATCCGTCAGGTAGCCGTGTCCTCATCATCAGGCCTATGAACCGCTCCATGCCTTCCAGCCCTTCCAGGAAGGCTTCCGACACGAACGAGTGCGAAGCACCCGTATCGAACAGTATATAGGCGGGCTTGTTACTGATGAAGACTATGCCTGGGCATTTAACTTAAATTCTTAGAAATCTAATTACGGTTTTCTTCCCTAGTCTATCAGTACTATATTCATAGCTTTAATTATCTAGGAAAGAAAAGATTAAAAATTAACTGGCATACCTATGATCACTTGCTCCGGGTTCCGTTGTTGAGTCAGATCCAATGCATATACCTGCTCCCTCTCCTGCCTGTGGTCTCTGCCATGGTATCCACGACCCCGGCCTCCAAAATATTGAGATGGCGGGGCAGCCGGTGGTGCTGGTGGTGGTGCCCCCCTCATGGGGCAGTTCCTCCGGATATGCCCCACCTGATGACAATTAAAGCATTCTGGCGGGGGATATGCTATTCCCCGGGTCTCTGTGCCTCCCGCATCTGGGGTGGCTGAGGGGCCACCACTACTGGTTCCCTCTGCTCCTGTCTCGCCTCCTGCCGAGGTTGGTCTTCTACTCTTCTCCCATCTGTGACGCGGCCCCGCCGCTGATCATTTCGGGCCCCCCCCCGGCCCTGGTACTCAGCTGACCGCTTCCGGTATCGGGTGGTATGCCAATCTGCCTCGATCCTTTTCGCCATTTTCAATATCTGTGGAATAGGTCCGTCAGACGTGAACAACAGAGCCTCCCTTAGATCCTCTCGCAGGCCCTTATAGAACCTCTTTGTGTAACCTGCCTCATCCAACTGGTAAGAATCCCCAAACCGGGCTAGATGGTTGAACTCCTGATGATACTCCACCACTGTCTTGCTACCCTATCTCAACTGTGGAAATCTATCCTCCAGCTCGTCTCTGGCCGACTGCGGAACAAAATGCTTCAGGAGTGCGGCCCTGAACTCCCCCCAAGCTATCTTGACAACCTCTCTGTCAGCAAACGTCGTGTCCAGTGAAGTCTTCCACCATCTCTTGGCATGGGACACCAGACAAGAGACGACCACAGACAATCTCTCCTCCCACGGGCACCGGATCCCAGTCACCATCTCATACATAATGTCCAACCATTCCTCCGTCCAAACGGCCAACTCTGTCCCCAAGTAGGATGGGGGAGAAAGTCCTCGGAAAATACTCAGCCAGTTGGCCCCGGGGTTCGGCTGCGGAGCCGGAACCTGTTGTGCCCTAAACGCCTCCAGGATAGGTGTCAGAGTCTGCCCCATCTCTGATTGTAGGAACGGAGTGGGAACCAGAGGAGGTGGTGCAACCTCGGGAGTCTGCTGGACTCCGCCTTGTGGTGTAGGCTGTGTTGGGGGCTGCATGACAAAGATAATAGTAAATAATCGACTCAAACCTAATTAACGGTGGACAATTTACATGTGATCCCCCATATGGGCACACCACTGCTTCCAATGCTTAGTTTGTCCCCAAACTAAACTCGTGCGGGGGTGACCCAGGGGTTGTGGATTGCTACTTTTCGATCGAGGTCTGCTCTGATACCACTTGTAAGACCCTTTTTTTTCTTTTTAACACCACGGGGTTTTAGGCCCAGAACCGCCGTTTTGCGGTGACACCTCCACTTCCGGGAAGGTCATCACTACAAAACACCGATCCTGCTGGCCAAATCAATCTCAACAGTAGCAAAGTAACAAAAGTAAGTCCACAGAAGTCACAAAAATAGTAAATGATCTCCACGAAGGGAGTGTCCACAAATATAATAAAAATACAAAATCTTGGGCTCATGCCCAGTACATCAATGTCCTCACTACAAATCTCTCACTGCGGAAGAAAAAATAATGTAACTAGTAGGGGCCAGGACTCACAGTCCCTGCCGTCTGAACACTGGTACAAGACTGCCCCATCTCCAAGCACGTCGACCTCCGGGGCTGCTCCTCCATGCTGGGCTCCACAGTTCCCTAAAATGATGTGGTTCGAAAACCGTTAGTCTAAAATACTAAGTCCTATCATCCCCCGTCCATTCCCCCATGGCACCTAGGCACCGAGCAAGGAGCAGGAAAGGAGAGGACATGAAGGTGGAGAATGTCAAAATGATCAGATGGCGGCGGAACTAACTAGCAGTCCAATAGTATATAAGGCAGTAATAAAAGCATGAGAAATTAAGCAAGAAAAATAACCTTAACTTATGCGAGGACACATAAGTCGAGGGATCTTTTGCAGGGCTCCTATCGTATAAAGAGTCCCATACCTGTTTATATGATTGGGTGTCGATTTTCTATAAAGCATACATATAAAGATTTCTGAAATAAACCTTAACTTATAAGCACGCTCGCACGAACTTATAAACCAAGGGGTTATTTTGCAGGGCCTATTGTATAAAGTGTCCCATACCACTTTATACAATAGGTGTCAGGGTTGAATGCAATGGTTATGCTATGAAATATAATTATGCCATATTGTGAACATGCAAGTTCAACACACCCACTCAACTCTGTGTACACAGACCTTTAGTTCCCCCTTTATGGAGCCGAACCTCCCAGGATACCTCCGTAGTGGCAAACGAAAGCGGTGGGTTGGGCCTCGCCCACCTCTAAACCGTTAATTGCACTACCAGTCAGACCTATCGTATGCCTCAACACTAGTGCACTAAGAGGAGCTCCTGCGTACTCTTGCCGGCTGGCGCACCGGGCTTTACTTGGCTAAGTGCTAAACCACACTTGCCGAGTCAACGTATTGGCGTCGGTGCATCGACTCACCAATACCAAAGACCCACCACCTTTACTTTATGCACATGCAAACTTGATGCATAACCACCGAGCCAAAGCTCCCCGGACTAACCCGTCCGTCACCAACTATAACCGAGCCAAAGCTCGCCGGGCCAATTTGCCCATCTCCAAATCCACCGGGCCTAATGCCCGAGTGACCTAACCTAACTCCCATAACTCCAAGGAGTGTGAGTGCAACCCTAGATTACTTCTACTTACTCTTGCATTTCAGTTTTACCTGATATTTAAGTTAGCCCAGGACTGCCCAAGGTATACCCCGTGAAGGGCTCTCGAAGGCACTAGGAACTACGATGGGATTATGCCCAAAGCTCCCTTTTGCAAGGCACTTACTATTATTGGTTGCTACCAGATTTCCTAACCCTTAAATTATTTACTGGATCTAACCCTAGTGCATTAGACACTTCCTCCTCACGGGAAAGACGATCTTTCGCCGACCCCGAGCACCACCAGACACTAGCCATTCCAACCCCTTACTCATCCCAACTTCCAACGACGAACTCTTTTTCATTCATCCAAATCAGCAAACATCTAACCCCAACTCGTGTGCCCCAATTCTTATTCCAACACAATTTCTGCGATTTTACTAAATGCAGACCAACCTAAACTATATAGAGTGTATAATGGGAGGTACACAAAATAATCATCCAGTACCCCTATAATAATTGTTGGAGGGCTATAATGACATTTGTAGCCTAAATCCAGAAATTCATAATTTTCCTAATTTATTTGATAATTTATTTATTTATTCTAGTAAATCAAAAATCCATGTTTGAACATGAAGTACCCATTTCAGATAAGCAAATGCTCTACCAAATTTATGATAAATTCAATATGACTATTCAACAAGTAATCCAGTGTCTCCCAATTTTTTGCAGGAAAATAAGCATCTGTATAAATTATACGTCAAATCCCCAAAATTATGGGTTTGTAAAGCATATACTGCAAATAATCATCTAAAAATCATGAATTAATTTCTCCAAGTGGTTATTGACCTAAAATTATCAGAGACCCAATTTCACAATTTTGCAACAAGTAAATAGCTCTAAATAATTTATTGACCATAATTGTACCTTTTCAAATTTGGGAAGGAAGTAATAAAGTTGTTCAACTAAAATTTATAACAAAATTCAAAAATAATCATTTTGACTTAAAACATCTCCTACCCAAATTTCATGAGTCTAGAATGAATAGTGTGATCATAATAAATAAAATACCATTTAGGGCCACATCATGTATAACAAAGGGGGTGCTTGTAATATTACTTATAAAATTCCAATAAATTAACCAGAGGTCCTAACTAACTTAAAATCCATACTACTTAAGTTTCACACCTTTGTAGTAAGTTTTGGTTGCTTATTCTACACAAAAGGTGGATATGCCCTAAATTAGTGTTAGGGATTTGAGAGGTCTATTCATCTCCAAATCCTCTAAGATTCATATCAGAGGGCTTTGGCTACCCTAACATCATTTCTACCAAATTGCAAGATCACACAAGGGCATGTGACCCCATGCCCTTCACAACACTCAAGAGCCCCTCCTTAGGGTTTGAGTTTGGATCCTTGGGCAAAACTGCCCTAAACCACCCCATAATCCCTATGAGGGTGTCTAAGGTTATATCAAGTCAGTGGTCAAAATCCCAACCTCTGTTGAGGTGATTAAACCACTCAACCTCAAGGTGCACTTTTTCTTAGGAAATCCTCATTAAGGTAAAATTACGGTTAGCTCATTTCATATCCAAAACACATTCAAATGAGGTGAAAATTTTTACAGAGAGATATCATGAGGCCAGGGACCACTCACCAAAATTTGATAGGGTTTGGAGGTAGTTAGGCCACCTAATTAATTTACCCTAGCATTATTAAATAAATATAAAAATCATAGACAAAGTATCTTTTAAAATTCCCATTTTTGGACAGGCCCTAGATATAGCTAAGGGTGACCCCTGCCCAAATTTCAGGTCATTTGGAGAAGGGATGAAGAGTGGGCACCCATTTTAATTTCAGGATAGCCCTAGGTATAGGTCCCACCAAAATGGGTGCCCTAGTCCAACCATAGGTCCAAATTGGTTCAAATCAATTTTAAATTACAATAGACACTTAGAGCTACAAGCTTCTTGTTGGTGACTTTTACAGTAGAGGAGCCTAGGTATTTTTAAAAATTAAACCAACCCTAATAAAATGTGTGATAGAAATGATATAGAAATGAAAATTAAATGATTCTTATCAAAACTAGCGCACGAATCTTGGCGCGGATCCAGTGTCCCGGGCTCATCGTCTACCTCCAGCCAAAGGCTGAGATAGACCGAGCCTGGAGCCACTTCCAATCGCCGCTGCCTCCCATCTCGGCAATTCCCCGGCCGGCCACCGCCAGCAACACCTCCACGGAAGTGGTGGCTATCGACTGGCGGTGTCACAACCGCCGGAGGGGCGGATTCCGACGGTTTTAGCAAGGAAATTCTCGGCCTGAAACCATGAAAACCAGGAACTGGTTCAGGCTCAATTGAGCCCGAACCATGGACCTAAACATTGCTAGGATCTAGCCATGAGGTAAGGAGATGAGGAGGACCTTGCCGGCGGCCTGAAGTCGAGAAGATCGCCGGAAAGCCATTCCTGAGGGCAGCGCCGCTCGGTTTCTGCAACTACATAGTGGGGGGGGGGGGGGGGGGGGGGCTCGATTTCTTCAGGTAAGGATTGGGAAAGCCTTCTCTCGACCCACTGATGGTGATTAAAGCATCAGTTGGGGAGGGGAGGGGCTGGATTATTAATGCCCATTAAAGCCATTATTGGCTACGCTCGGCCATGGAGGAGGGGGGATGAACCAGGCCTTGGTGGCCAGGGAATTGACTGGAAACTTCTCCCCTTCCTCAGGGGAGTTTAATTCAACCATTAAGGGTGGCCTTTGGCCTCCCCTTGGCCGAGCCCCTTTCATCCCCTCCTCCTTCTTCTTTCTCTCTCCTCCATTAACATGGAATGGAGCTCACCCTCTCTCCTAGTCACCAAGTTGACTTGGTCAATCTGGAGAGCTATTTGTAGCCCATCCATGCACATTATTCCCTAAAGGAGCCCCAATGATCTCCCCTAAGGCCTAGGTAGGGTTGGGTAGGGCTGACTTGGCACTTTGGAGGTCATCTGCCCTTGGAAGGGTAATTTGCCCGAATTAAGGTTAGGTTTGACTTGGGTCAAATTAGCCACTAGGGCTGACCCCAATGGGTCCTTGGTAACCCATGGACCTCACCTTAGGGTTAGGAGGTATAAATGGGGTCCACCAGGCTAGGGGATGTTCAATTGACCTAATATAGTTAAGTTTGACCCATTTAGGGCTAGAGTTGACTTTAGTCAACCTAACCACCTTGACTGCCCTCCAAGGGTCCTTAGTGACCCCTTGACCCCATTTTAGGTCTAGGAAGACCCTGGTAGGGTTAGTTGGGCTTAACTAGGGCACACTACCCTTAATTAGGGCACCTTGCCCAATTTAGGCCTAGAGTGGTCCTAGATCAACTTCGCCACCCTGAGTCGACTCCAATGGACCCTTAAGGTTTAGATGAACTTTATAATGGATTGGTGAGGCCATGGTGGGGTCTTGAAGTCTTGCTGAAACCCCATGATCACCTTAACTAGGGTTCATAAATCTACTATTTGCATACCATAGTGCTCTTATCTACATCCCTAGGTCTACTTGGCCTCCTTGGGTTTCCTAGGGTTTTGTCATGACCTAGTCATGACAAAATCACCCCTAGGGGTCTAGTTGTTTGGGGGATGTTACAAGTTTTTCTTTTGGTGCTTTCTTGATGTTATGACCATGATTATAAGGGCCATAACTCTGAAGAGTGATCTCCTCATAAGGTGCCTTGAAGACACTTTCGCCAAATTTCTCGGGACGGGTCCATCTGAAAGTTAGGGTTAGACCGGATATACTCTAGAGGGGGGGGGGGGTGAATAGAGTATCTCTAAAACTTTAACACTTTTTGCTGTTTAATAAAAACTGCTGAGTTAGGAAGCTATTTGATACAAAACTATGATATAAGTAAAGAACAATCCTAAGATAAAATAATCTCTCATAGGTATAACAAAATATAAAATAATTAATCACAGACAAAGCAAACCTAGCTAGCACAACCACAACAAGAACAAAAGAAAAATATGGCAACCAGACAACACAATAATTTTATAGTGCTTCCCCAACCTGGGTACATCCGCTCTTCTACCACCCTGGTAGGAATCCACTCAGGTTTTTGATCAGGTGACTGCCACCAATGAGCTTGTAAATGAAGAACAGCTAGCAGAAGACATGGAAGATTAACAATCTGAAGGAAGATTACCTCTAGCCTTGAGACATTTAAGAGATCATCCTGCTCATCAAATCATTGGTGATGCAAGTCAAGGTGTAATGACTAGAAGCAAGAGCTTGAACTCAACACTATGTTCAAGCTTTCTGTCTCAAATGGAACCAAAAAAGTTTGAAGAGGCCATTCTAGATTCATTCTGGATTGATGCAATGCAGGAATAGCTGAATCAATTTAAGAGATGCCAAGTTTGGAAACTGGTTCCTAGACCTAAAGAACATAATGTGATAGGGACTAAATGGATCTACAAAAATAAGTTAGATTAAAATGGAATTATTGTCAAGAATAAGGCTAGACTGGTTGTAGAAGGATACATACAGGAAGAAGGAATAGACTTTGACCAGACCTTTGCCCGTGTAGCAAGGCTGGAAGTAATAAGACTATTCCTTGCCTATGCAGCCTATAAAGAATTCAAGGTTTTTCAAATGGATGTCAAGTCAGCATTCCTGAATGGAGATCTAAAATAGGAAGTATATGTGGAACAACCATCAGATTTTGTAGATCCTCACTTTCCTGATCATGTATTTAGACTTAAGAAAGCTCTATATGTGTTAAAATAAGCACCTAGAGCTTGGTATGAGACATTGTCTACTTTACTCATTGAGAACAAATTCTCAAGCGGGAAAATAGACAAGACCCTATTCCTGAGGGAATCCAAGGGCAAGATCATCCTAGTCCAGATATATGTTGATGACATAATATTTAGATCTACTGAGAAAAACCTTTGCAGGAAGTTTGCCAAACTTATGCAAGGGAAGTTTGAGATGAGCAGCATGGGTGAGCTAAAGTTCTTTTTAGGACTTCAAGTAAAACAGACTGATGATGGATTGTACATATCTCAGTCTAAGTTCACTAGGGAGTTGATTAAAAAATATGGCATGGAGACTGCTTCCACCATGAAAACTCCAATGGGGTCAAGTATGCCTTTAGGCAAAGATGAGGTAGGGAAACATATGGATGAGTCTTTGTATAGAGGGATAATTGGCTCCTCACTATACCTGACTACAAGTAGGCCAGACATCATGTATGCTACGTGTGTCTGTGCTAGATACCAGGCATTCCCTAAAGAATCTCATTATTCTATTGTCAAGAGAATTTTAAGATATCTTAAGGGCACACCAGATCTTGGTCTATGGTAACCTAGGAATAGAAATTTTCTGCTAATAGGTTTTTCAGATGCAGACTTTGCAGGCTACAAAGATGACAACAAAAGTACCACAGGTACATGCCAATTCCTAGGAGGAAGACTAGTGTCATGGAACAACAAAAAGCAGACAAGTGTTGCTATATCCACAGCAGAGTCAGAATATATAGCAGCTTGAAGTTATTGTGCTCAGTTGCTATGGATACATCATCAATTGGAGTACTATGACATCAAGATAAGTAAAACTCCACTATATTGTGATTCTACTAGTGCTATATCAATTGCTAGAAACCCTGTTTCACATAGTAGAACTAAGCACGTTGAAATTAGGTACCATTTTATAAGAGAACATTTTGAGAAAGAGGACATAACTTTAGAGTTTATTTCTACCGATACTCAAGTAGCTGATATATTCACTAAACCTCCAGATGAAACTAAATTCAATTACTTTAAAATTAAATTAGCCTTGTTGAACTTAGAATAGAATGGTAAATTAAGAAAAATACTGCTTAAAATATGACTAAGTAAATTTGTGTCGACACATAAAATAATCTGTGTCGACACTTAGTAGTTGGTGTCGACACATAAAGAAGATTTTGTCGACACTCAGAATTTGGTGTCGACACATAGATTTATCGACACTTAGTTGTTGGTGTCGACACATAAAGAAGATTGTGTCGACAAATGGATTTATTGACACTTAGATATTCGTGTCGACATATACGGTCATCTGATTGACACACTTCAGAAATTAGTGTTGCCACATAAGGACGTCAGTGTCGACACACAGAAATTGGTGTCGATACATAGTGTTGTCCTGACTCTATATTCTCTATCGAGACTTTAGTAGTCCGTGTCGACACAATCCAA
>CM077153.1:185627646-185722093 GCA_039583875.1 Platanthera guangdongensis | reverse complement strand
GAATAGCAAAAGATTAAGTGTGGGGGTATTTGATAATTTAATTTATATAGTTTATTTTAGTTTAGTTTTTTATAAATAAATAGTATAATTTATTTGGATTTATATTAATATATATAATAATTCATTTATTTTTATATTTCAGGTCAATATGGGCTCCAAATATCATTTTCAAGTCATGGCAAAGATCCGAAAACATTTTGAGAAAATTAACATTTTTGGCCACGGATAGCTGAAATTCAAATGGCCATAACTTTCAAAACCAGGAAGAGTTACGGGACGTGCAACCAGTCAACGGAAAGAGGACGACGTCCTCTACAAATCTGGAGAATTTCACAAGTACACGCCCCAAGGACACGGGCGTGACCAGGGTGTGAACACGGGCGTGACTAGTTCAAGAAAATAATTTTCTCCAGAAATCTTCCCGGGGTAATTCTGGAACATTTCCTAAGTACACGCCCCCCTGTCACGGGCGTGGCCTAGGGCGTGACTAACCCGAAACTGCCGAATTGATGTCAGAATGCGCCGTTTCCAGTCGTTTGCTGACCGGTCAGTACACGCCCTAGGTCACGGGCGTGACCTAGGGGCGTGACACTTCAGGAACTGCCAGAATTTACTCCCGCCGTTTTCAGCTTCCCGCGGTTTTCCAGAAACTGAAGTGACACGCCCTAGGTCACGGGCGTGACCTAGGGGCGTGACCCGCCATTTAACAAATTTTGGCGGTTTCTCCTCCAACGTTCCCGGGCTTTCAAGACGGCGGTTCCGAGCCTGACACGCCCTAGGTCACGGGCGTGACCTAGGGCGTGACCTTCAAGAAAAATTTCTATAAATTCCAGATCGAGCCAGAAGCTTTAGAGAAGGAGCCAGGAGGCCAATCTAGGAGTAGCTTCAGTAGATTATTTCATGTTTTTATGCATTTTGCTTATGTACTTTTCAATTTCATAGTTTAGGCTTTAATTCTAGCGCTTTTTATTTTCTTTCTATGTATCCCTATTTTCATTTCCACTTGATCATGATAAGCTTTTCATTATAATAAATATTTCTTTTTGTCAAACTCTTTTCTTATCGTTTCGAGTTAGCTTTGATTTATTAGCTTTGATTCCGATCTAAGATCCGTATCCTAAATGACCGAGAGGTTGCGGATACGGGGAGATCACTCAAAGATAAAAGGAGTTGATTGCAATCCTCGAGAGAGGACGACATGACTCTTCCGGATTGGAGTGAAATCCAATAGAGGGGTTCACCTCCTAAAGCAGGCTTAGGGGTTTCGACTGGCCGAGAGGTCTTTATTCGATCAACCTAAGTTTAGTCGAGAGCGTATTCTCGAGAGAGGCGTTTTCGTATTTTAGGAACCTCCACGGTCGAAGCGGATAATCTAGAAGTTTGTCTTTAAGATAAGTTTATTTCAATTCAAAGTAAGTCTAGATCAAGTGCTTCCTTTTATTTTATTTTCTAATTATAGTTTTAATTCATTTTTTTTCCCGATAAAATAATATTAAATTGCGTGAGTAGGAGTACTCAACAGGCCCCGAGTCTAATACGACATTTCCTATACTATATTTCGATAGGTACGCTTGCCTATTTGAGATTATAGTTTGGATACATTTTAAAACTATAAAATTCCTCATCAAGTTTTTGGCGCCGTTGCCGGGGACTATTTTGTTGATATTTTGAAAACGCAAATTTTATTACTTTTATCACTCTCTTTCACTATCCCCAATTCTTTTTTTCTTTTCTTTTCAAATTCATTTCTATTAGGTAACGGTTGTTTTATTTTTCTTTTTATAAAAAATGTTATCTCAATTGGCCGCTCAAATAGCCAAGCTTCAAAATCAACTCAATATTTTGCAAGCCGCAAGACAGCGTCAAATTTCTTGTTCTTATTGTGGTGCTCCTCATCATAGTGATAATTGTTATTATAATTATTATAAAAATTTTGGTATGAAAATAATTTTGAAATTAACAATTATCCTCACTTTGATGCTAATTCTGCTTCAAATTTTCATGAAACTAATTTTTCCAATTCAATTATTTCTCATGAAAATAATTTTTCAAATGCGAATGATTATTTTGATTTAAATAATTTTACTTCTAACTCGGATTTTGGTTTTTCTTGTTCGCCGAAAAACTTTACGAGTTATGAGAACAATTATTTAGATCCTAATTTTTGTTCTTCTTGCGCACCGCACACTCTCTCTCTTATTTTGGGGAATCTTCTCAATTTCAATTTGATTCTTTCCCCCAAAATTTGGGTGAGAATTTTCTTACTTTTAATGATATTTCTTCTCCTTCGGATAATGTCGCTAATGAGGAACATGACTCTTCATGTACCCCAGTAGTTGTTTATACCGAAGAAGAACAACAACTTTTATTTCAAGAGCTTGTTAGGTGTATGGATGCGCATGGAGGAGTAGAAGAAGAAAATGTTTCTCCTCCTACTACTCCCAATTTTCCTCCTATTAATGAATCTCCATGCACAATTTATGACTTTTTAGGAGCGAAAATTTATGAACTTGATGCTTCCGATGATTTTATTTTAAATAAATTTTCGGATGAAAAATTAATTTTAGAAAATAAACAACCTGAGCCTAATCTTATAACTTCACAAGAGCACCTCCTTGCGAAGATTTTTCTGACGCGTTTGCTTTTGATTTTTCTTTAACTAATGAATTTCATGAAGATGATGAGCCGTTGCAATCACACGTCGTCAATGATCCATTTGCCGCTCATCTACAGAAATTCACATCACCTCAGGTATGTATATGTGATGTGAATTTACATTTTCAAGTCAAATGTTCAAAAAAGGAGGATCAAGAAACAAGCGGAGGAGTCGCTGGGCGAGCGTCTTCGGCGTATTCGCCCAAGCGTGAATTAAGGGAGTTACCCCTTCACTTACATTTTTATTTTCCATTCTCCTAACAATAACCGTCTAGCTTAAAGACGGGAAAAAGAAAAGCGCTCTTGGGAGACACCCCTTGCTTATCTATTAATTTTTATGAATTTTTCTTAAAATTTTCACAAATTGTTTTTCTTTCCTCGTACTTGATTTATAAACATTGGGGACAATGTTTATTTTTAAGTATGGGGGTGGATTCTTATTTATTATGTTTATCCCAAAAAATGAAAAAAAATCTTTAAATTTTTTTTCTTTTAATATAAAAAATAGAAAAAAATAGAAAAAAAAGTAAAAAATATATAATAAACCCCTGCTTAAATTTTTGTGACTTTTTCGAAATTTATTTTGAGTTAATTTATAAGAATTTTTATAATTTTTGATTTTCTAAATCTTTTATTTCATCAAAGTTAGTTAAATTTAATTTTTAGGTGATTTGATTTTAAGAAATAAATTTATGAAGTAAAATTTGATTAGAGAAATCTATTTAGACCTTATTCTCTTTTATTGTAATTAGTTTCAACTTTATGGTATTTATATTAACAATTCTTAGATTTTAATTATCTTCACTTTATGCTTTAAGATTCCTAGGAAAGCTTAAATCGCTATAGTTGCTCTCTTAGTTTTTTAATTTAATCTAAATTTTGTTAAGTCTTTCCCCGGGTTTTTAATTTTCTTGTTAGATCATATGTCATGGGATAAGAGGATAAAATTCATTATCCCTTGGTACACATATGCAATTTTTCATTTTTGGTTAGATCATATGTCATGGGAATTAAATATTCCTTGGTACACATATGCAACCCAAAAAAAAGGAGTAAGAGGATAAAATTCATTACTCCTAAACAATTTTATTTGAAGAGAAAAAAAAAGAAGAAAAAAAATATCAAAAAGAAAAAAAATTGTGCGGGGTGAGAGGATAAAATTCATCACCCCCAATCTAAGATCTCTTCAATCTCTTTTTCCAAACCCAAAACCCAATAAAATTTGCTTAGATTTAAATAAATATGTAATAGAGCAAAAGTAGTAGTTTGATTTTCCTTGAAGTCTCTTTTTAAGGAAAAAGAGCGTATAAATTTTAATCTAATTTTGTTTTTGCTAAATACTTAATTTTGAGTTCTAATTATTTTTATTAGAGAAAACTTTGCTAAATATTTAGCTCTTCACTTTTTACTTTCATATTTTAGGACTTAAAATTTGAATCCCTAAAATTAATTTTTAACTCTCTTTTGATTTGATAATTTTTTAGTTTGATTAAAAAATTATATTATTTTCTTATAAATACCTCTCATTGTTTTTGCTCTGGAATAGCAAAAGATTAAGTGTGGGGGTATTTGATAAGTTAATTTATATAGTTATTTTAGTTTAGTTTTTTATAAATAAATAGTATAATTTATTTGGATTTATATTAATATATATAATAATTCATTTATTTTTATATTTCAGGTCAATATGGGCTCCAAATATCATTTTCAAGTCCATGGCAAAGATCCGAAAACATTTTGAGAAATTAACATTTTTGCCACGGATAGCTGAAATTCAAATGGCCATAACTTTCAAACCAGGAAGAGTTACGGGACGTGCAACCAGTCAACGGAAAGAGGACGACGTCCTCTACAAATCTGGAGAATTTCACAAGTAACACGCCCCAAGGACACGGGCGTGACCAGGGTGTGAACACGGGCGTGACTAGTTCAAGAAAATAATTTTCTCCAGAAATCTTCCCGGGTAATTCTGGAACATTTCCTAAGTACACGCCCCCCTGTCACGGGCGTGGCCTAGGCGTGACTAACCCGAAACTGCCGAATTGATGTCAGAATGCGCCGTTTCCAGTCGTTTGCTGACCCGGTCAGTACACGCCCTAGGTCACGGGCGTGACCTAGGGGCGTGACACTTCAGGAACTGCCAGAATTTACTCCCGCTGTTTTCAGCTTCCCGCGGTTTTCCAGAAACAGAAATGACACGCCCTAGGTCACGGGCGTGACCTAGGGGCGTGACCCGCCATTTAACAAATTTTGGCGGTTTCTCCTCCAACGTTCCCGGCTTTCAAGACGGCGGTTCCGAGCCTGACACGCCCTAGGTCACGGGCGTGACCTAGGGCGTGACCTTCAAGAAAAATTTCTATAAATTCCAGATCGAGCCAGAAGCTTTAGAGAAGGAGCCAGGAGGCCAATCTAGGAGTAGCTTCAGTAGATTATTTTCATGTTTTTATGCATTTTGCTTATGTACTTTTCAATTTCATAGTTTAGGCTTTAATTCTAGCGCTTTTTATTTTCTTTCTATGTATCCCTATTTTCATTTCCACTTGATCATGATAAGCTTTTCATTATAATAAAATATTTCTTTTTGTCAAACTCTTTTCTTATCGTTTCGAGTTAGCTTTGATTTATTAGCTTTGATTCCGATCTAAGATCCGTATCCTAAATGACCGAGAGGTTGCGGATACGGGGAGATCACTCAAAGATAAAAGGAGTTGATTGCAATCCTCGAGAGAGGACGACATGACTCTTCCGGATTGGAGTGAAATCCAATAGAGGGGTTCACCTCCTAAAGCAGGCTTAGGGGTTTCGACTGCCGAGAGGTCTTTAATCGATCAACCTAAGTTTAGTCGAGAGCGTATTCTCGAGAGAGGCGTTTTCGTATTTTAGGAACCTCCACGGTCGAAGCGGATAATCTAGAAGTTTGTCTTTAAGATAAGTTTATTCAATTCAAAGTAAGTCTAGATCAAGTGCTTCCTTTTATTTTATTTTCTAATTATAGTTTTAATTCATTTTTTTCCCGATAAAATAATATTAAATTGCGTGAGTAGGAGTACTCAACAGGCCCCGAGTCTAATACGACATTTCCTATACTATATTTCGATAGGTACGCTTGCCTATTTGAGATTATAGTTTGGATACATTTTAAAACTGTAAAATTCCTCATCAAGTTTTTGGCGCCGTTGCGGGGACTATTTTGTTGTTATTTTGAAAACGCAAATTTTATTACTTTTATCACTCTCTTTCACTATCCCCAATTCTTTTTTTTTTTCTTTTTCAAATTCATTTCTATTAGGTAACGGTTGTTTTATTTTTCTTTTTATAAAAAATGTTATCTCAATTGGCCGCTCAAATAGCCAAGCTTCAAAATCAACTCAATATTTTGCAAGCCGCAAGACAGCGTCAAATTTCTTGTTCTTATTGTGGTGCTCCTCATCATAGTGATAATTGTTATTATAATTATTATAAAAAATTTGGTATGAAAATAATTTTGAAATTAACAATTATCCTCACTTTGATGCTAATTCTGCTTCAAATTTTCATGAAACTAATTTTTCCAATTCAATTATTTCTCATGAAAATAATTTTTCAAATGCGAATGATTATTTTGATTTAAATAATTTTACTTCTAACTCGGATTTTGGTTTTTCTTGTTCGCCGAAAAACTTTACGAGTTATGAGAACAATTATTTAGATCCTAATTTTTGTTCTTCTTGCGCACCGCACACTCTCTCTCTTAATTTTGGGGAATCTTCTCAATTTCAATTTGATTCTTTCCCCCAAAATTTGGGTGAGAATTTTCTTACTTAATGATATTTCTTCTCCCTTCGGATAATGTCGCTAATGAGGAACATGACTCTTCATGTACCCCAGTAGTTGTTTATACCGAAGAAGAACAACAACTTTTATTTCAAGAGCTTGTTAGGTGTATGGATGCGCATGGAGGAGTAGAAGAAGAAAATGTTTCTCCTCCTACTACTCCCAATTTTCCTCCTATTAATGAATCTCCATGCACAATTTATGACTTTTTAGGAGCGAAAATTTATGAACTTGATGCTTCCGATGATTTTATTTTAAATAAATTTTCGGATGAAAAATTAATTTTAGAAAATAAACAACCTGAGCCTAATCTTATAACTTCACAAGAGACACCTCTTTGCGAAGATTTTTCTGACGCGTTTGCTTTTGATTTTTCTTTAACTAATGAATTTCATGAAGATGATGAGCCGTTGCAATCACACGTCGTCAATGATCCATTTGCCGCTCATCTACAGAAATTCACATCACCTCAGGTATGTATATGTGATGTGAATTTACATTTTCAAGTCAAATGTTCAAAAAAGGAGGATCAAGAAACAAGCGGAGGAGTCGCTGGGCGAGCGTCTTCGGCGTATTCGCCCAAGCGTGAATTAAGGGAGTTACCCCTTCACTTACATTTTTATTTTCCATTCTCCTAACAATAACCGTCTAGCTTAAAGACGGGAAAAAGAAAAGCGCTCTTGGGAGACACCCCTTGCTTATCTATTAATTTTTATGAATTTTTCTTAAAATTTTCACAAATTGTTTTTCTTTCCTCGTACTTGATTTATAAACATTGGGGACAATGTTTATTTTTAAGTATGGGGGTGGATTCTTATTTATTATGTTTATCCCAAAAAATGAAAAAAAATCTTTAAATTTTTTTTCTTTTTAATATAAAAAATAGAAAAAAATAGAAAAAAAAAGTAAAAAAATATATAATAAACCCCTGCTTAAATTTTTGTGACTTTTTCGAAATTTATTTTGAGTTAATTTATAAGAATTTTTATAATTTTTGATTTTCTAAATCTTTTATTTCATCAAAGTTAGTTAAATTTAATTTTTAGGTGATTTGATTTAAGAAATAAATTTAAATAAAATTTGATTAGAGAAATCTATTTAGACCTTATTCTCTTTTATTGTAATTAGTTTCAACTTTATGGTATTTATATTAACAATTCTTAGATTTTAATTATCTTCACTTTATGCTTTAAGATTCCTAGGAAAGCTTAAATCGCTATAGTTGCTCTCTTAGTTTTTTAATTTAATCTAAATTTTGTTAAGTCTTTCCCCGGGTTTTAATTTTCTTGTTAGATCATATGTCATGGGGATAAGAGGATAAAATTCATTATCCCTTGGTACACATATGCAATTTTTCATTTTTGGTTAGATCATATGTCATGGGAATTAAATATTCCTTGGTACACATATGCAACCCCAAAAAAAAGGAGTAAGAGGATAAAATTCATTACTCCTAAACAATTTTATTTGAAGAGAAAAAAAAAAGAAGAAAAAAAATATCAAAAAAGAAAAAAATTGTGCGGGGTGAGAGGATAAAATTCATCACCCCCAATCTAAGATCTCTTCAATCTTCGTTTTTCCAAACCCAAAACCCAATGTAATTGCTTAGATTTAAATTAAATTTGTAAGAGAGCATAAGTAGTAGTTTGATTTTCCTTGAAGTCTCTTTTTAGTGGAAAAAGTGTTTATAATTTTTAATCTAATTTTGTTTGCTAAATACTTAATTTTGAGTTCTAATTATTTTATTAGAGAAAACTTTGCTAAATATTTAGCTCTTCACTTTTTACTTTCATATTTTAGGACTTAAAAATTTGAATCCCTAAAATTAATTTTTAACTCTCTTTTGATTTGATAATTTTTTAGTTTGATTAAAAAATTATATTATTTTCTTATAAATACCTCTCATAGTTTTGCTCTGGAATAGCAAAAGATTAAGTGTGGGGGTATTTGATAAGTTAATTTATATAGTTATTTTAGTTTAGTTTTTTTTATAAATAAATAGTATAATTTATTTGGATTTATATTAATATATATAATAATTCATTTATTTTTATATTTCAGGTCAATATGGGCTCCAAATATCATTTTCAAGTCCATGGCAAAGATCCGAAAACATTTTGAGAAAATTAACATTTTTGGCCACGGATAGCTGAAATTCAAATGGCCATAACTTTCAAACCAGGAAGAGTTACGGGACGTGCAACCAGTCAACGGAAAGAGGACGACGTCCTCTACAAATCTGGAGAATTTCACAAGTACACGCCCCAAGGACACGGGCGTGACCAGGGTGTGAACACGGGCGTGACTAGTTCAAGAAAATAATTTTCTCCAGAAATCTTCCCGGGGTAATTCTGGAACATTTCCTAAGTACACCCCCCCTGTCACGGGCGTGGCCTAGGGCGTGACTAACCCGAAACTGCCGAATTGATGTCAGAATGCGCCGTTTCCAGTCGTTTGCTGACCCGGTCAGTACACGCCCTAGGTCACGGGCGTGACCTAGGGGCGTGACACTTCAGGAACTGCCAGAATTTACTCCCGCCGTTTTCAGCTTCCCGCGGTTTTCCAGAAACTGAAGTGACACGCCCTAGGTCACGGGCGTGACCTAGGGGCGTGACCCGCCATTTAACAAATTTTGGCGGTTTCTCCTCCAACGTTCCCGGGCTTTCAAGACGGCGGTTCCGAGCCTGACACGCCCTAGGTCACGGGCGTGACCTAGGGCGTGACCTTCAAGAAAAATTTCTATAAATTCCAGATCGAGCCAGAAGCTTTAGAGAAGGAGCCAGGAGGCCAATCTAGGAGTAGCTTCAGTAGATTATTTTCATGTTTTTATGCATTTTGCTTATGTACTTTTCAATTTCATAGTTTAGGCTTTAATTCTAGCGCTTTTTATTTTCTTTCTATGTATCCCTATTTTCATTTCCACTTGATCATGATAAGCTTTTCATTATAATAAAATATTTCTTTTTGTCAAACTCTTTTCTTATCGTTTCGAGTTAGCTTTGATTTATTAGCTTTGATTCCGATCTAAGATCCGTATCCTAAATGACCGAGAGGTTGCGGATACGGGGAGATCACTCAAAGATAAAAGGAGTTGATTGCAATCCTCGAGAGAGGACGACATGACTATTCCGGATTGGAGTGAAATCCAATAGAGGGGTTCACCTCCTAAAGCAGGCTTAGGGGTTTCGACTGGCCGAGAGGTCTTTATTCGATCAACCTAAGTTTAGTCGAGAGCGTATTCTCGAGAGAGGCGTTTTCGTATTTTAGGAACCTCCACGGTCGAAGCGGATAATCTAGAAGTTTGTCTTTAAGATAAGTTTATTTCAATTCAAAGTAAGTCTAGATCAAGTGCTTCCTTTTATTTTATTTTCTAATTATAGTTTTAATTCATTTTTTTTCCCGATAAAATAATATTAAATTGCGTGAGTAGGAGTACTCAACAGGCCCCGAGTCTAATACGACATTTCCTATACTATATTTCGATAGGTACGCTTGCCTATTTGAGATTATAGTTTGGATACATTTTAAAACTGTAAAATTCCTCATCAAGTTTTTGGCGCCGTTGCCGGGGACTATTTTGTTGTTATTTTGAAAACGCAAATTTTATTACTTTTATCACTCTCTTTCACTATCCCCAATTCTTTTTTTTCTTTTCTTTTTCAAATTCATTTCTATTAGGTAACGGTTGTTTTATTTTTCTTTTTATAAAAAATGTTATCTCAATTGGCCGCTCAAATAGCCAAGCTTCAAAATCAACTCAATATTTTGCAAGCCGCAAGACAGCGTCAAATTTCTTGTTCTTATTGTGGTGCTCCTCATCATAGTGATAATTGTTATTATAATTATTATAAAAAATTTTGGTATGAAAATAATTTTGAAATTAACAATTATCCTCACTTTGATGCTAATTCTGCTTCAAATTTTCATGAAACTAATTTTTCCAATTCAATTATTTCTCATGAAAATAATTTTTCAAATGCGAATGATTATTTTGATTTAAATAATTTTACTTCTAACTCGGATTTTGGTTTTTCTTGTTCGCCGAAAAACTTTACGAGTTATGAGAACAATTATTTAGATCCTAATTTTTGTTCTTCTTGCGCACCGCACACTCTCTCTCTTAATTTTGGGGAATCTTCTCAATTTCAATTTGATTCTTTCCCCCAAAATTTGGGTGAGAATTTTCTTACTTTTAATGATATTTCTTCTCCTTCGGATAATGTCGCTAATGAGGAACATGACTCTTCATGTACCCCAGTAGTTGTTTATACCGAAGAAGAACAACAACTTTTATTTCAAGAGCTTGTTAGGTGTATGGATGCGCATGGAGGAGTAGAAGAAGAAAATGTTTCTCCTCCTACTACTCCCAATTTTCCTCCTATTAATGAATCTCCATGCACAATTTATGACTTTTTAGGAGCGAAAATTTATGAACTTGATGCTTCCGATGATTTTATTTTAAATAAATTTTCGGATGAAAAATTAATTTTAGAAAATAAACAACCTGAGCCTAATCTTATAACTTCACAAGAGCACCTCCTTTTGCGAAGATTTTTTCTGACGCGTTTGCTTTTGATTTTTCTTTAACTAATGAATTTCATGAAGATGATGAGCCGTTGCAATCACACGTCGTCAATGATCCATTTGCCGCTCATCTACAGAAATTCACATCACCTCAGGTATGTATATGTGATGTGAATTTACATTTTCAAGTCAAATGTTCAAAAAAGGAGGATCAAGAAACAAGCGGAGGAGTCGCTGGGCGAGCGTCTTCGGCGTATTCGCCCAAGCGTGAATTAAGGGAGTTACCCCTTCACTTACATTTTTATTTTCCATTCTCCTAACAATAACCGTCTAGCTTAAAGACGGGAAAAAGAAAAGCGCTCTTGGGAGACACCCCTTGCTTATCTATTAATTTTTATGAATTTTTCTTAAAATTTTCACAAATTGTTTTTCTTTCCTCGTACTTGATTTATAAACATTGGGGACAATGTTTATTTTTAAGTATGGGGGTGGATTCTTATTTATTATGTTTATCCCAAAAAATGAAAAAAAATCTTTAAATTTTTTTTTTTCTTTTTAATATAAAAAATAGAAAAAAATAGAAAAAAAAGTAAAAAAATATATAATAAACCCCTGCTTAAATTTTTGTGACTTTTTCGAAATTTATTTTGAGTTAATTTATAAGAATTTTTATAATTTTTGATTTTCTAAATCTTTTATTTCATCAAAGTTAGTTAAATTTAATTTTTAGGTGATTTGATTTTAAGAAATAAATTTATGAAATAAAATTTGATTAGAGAAATCTATTTAGACCTTATTCTCTTTTATTGTAATTAGTTTCAACTTTATGGTATTTATATTAACAATTCTTAGATTTTAATTATCTTCACTTTATGCTTTAAGATTCCTAGGAAAGCTTAAATCGCTATAGTTGCTCTCTTAGTTTTTTAATTTAATCTAAATTTTGTTAAGTCTTTCCCCGGGTTTTTAATTTTCTTGTTAGATCATATGTCATGGGGATAAGAGGATAAAATTCATTATCCCTTGGTACACATATGCAATTTTTCATTTTTGGTTAGATCATATGTCATGGGAATTAAATATTCCTTGGTACACATATGCAACCCCAAAAAAAGGAGTAAGAGGATAAAATTCATTACTCCTAAACAATTTTATTTGAAGAGAAAAAAAAGAAGAAAAAAAATATCAAAAAAGAAAAAAATTGTGCTGGGTGAGAGGATAAAATTCATCACCCCCAATCTAAGATCTCTTCAATCTTCGTTTTTCCAAACCCAAAACCCAATATAATTGCTTAGATTTAAATTAAATTTGTAAGAGAGCATAAGTAGTAGTTTGATTTTCCTTGAAGTCTCTTTTTAGTGGAAAAAGTGTTTATAATTTTTAATCTAATTTTGTTTGCTAAATACTTAATTTTGAGTTCTAATTATTTTATTAGAGAAAACTTTGCTAAATATTTAGCTCTTCACTTTTTACTTTCATATTTTAGGACTTAAAAATTTGAATCCCTAAAATTAATTTTTAACTCTCTTTTGATTTGATAATTTTTTAGTTTGATTAAAAAATTATATTATTTTCTTATAAATACCTCTCATAGTTTTGCTCTGGAATAGCAAAAGATTAAGTGTGGGGGTATTTGATAAGTTAATTTATATAGTTATTTTAGTTTAGTTTTTTATAAATAAATAGTATAATTTATTTGGATTTATATTAATATATATAATAATTCATTTATTTTTATATTTCAGGTCAATATGGGCTCCAAATATCATTTTCAAGTCCATGGCAAAGATCCGAAAACATTTTGAGAAAATTAACATTTTTGGCCACGGATAGCTGAAATTCAAATGGCCATAACTTTCAAACCAGGAAGAGTTACGGGACGTGCAACCAGTCAACGGAAAGAGGACGACGTCCTCTACAAATCTGGAGAATTTCACAAGTACACGCCCCAAGGACACGGGCGTGACCAGGGTGTGAACACGGGCGTGACTAGTTCAAGAAAATAATTTTCTCCAGAAATCTTCCCGGGGTAATTCTGGAACATTTCCTAAGTACACGCCCCCCTGTCACGGGCGTGGCCTAGGGCGTGACTAACCCGAAACTGCCGAATTGATGTCAGAATGCGCCGTTTCCAGTCGTTTGCTGACCCGGTCAGTACACGCCCTAGGTCACGGGCGTGACCTAGGGGCGTGACACTTCAGGAACTGCCAGAATTTACTCCCGCCGTTTTCAGCTTCCCGCGGTTTTCCAGAAACTGAAGTGACACGCCCTAGGTCACGGGCGTGACCTAGGGGCGTGACCCGCCATTTAACAAATTTTGGCGGTTTCTCCTCCAACGTTCCCGGGCTTTCAAGACGGCGGTTCCGAGCCTGACACGCCCTAGGTCACGGGCGTGACCTAGGGCGTGACCTTCAAGAAAAATTTCTATAAATTCCAGATCGAGCCAGAAGCTTTAGAGAAGGAGCCAGGAGGCCAATCTAGGAGTAGCTTCAGTAGATTATTTTCATGTTTTTATGCATTTTGCTTATGTACTTTTCAATTTCATAGTTTAGGCTTTAATTCTAGCGCTTTTTATTTTCTTTCTATGTATCCCTATTTTCATTTCCACTTGATCATGATAAGCTTTTCATTATAATAAAATATTTCTTTTTGTCAAACTCTTTTCTTATCGTTTCGAGTTAGCTTTGATTTATTAGCTTTGATTCCGATCTAAGATCCGTATCCTAAATGACCGAGAGGTTGCGGATACGGGGAGATCACTCAAAGATAAAAGGAGTTGATTGCAATCCTCGAGAGAGGACGACATGACTCTTCCGGATTGGAGTGAAATCCAATAGAGGGGTTCACCTCCTAAAGCAGGCTTAGGGGTTTCGACTGGCCGAGAGGTCTTTAATCGATCAACCTAAGTTTAGTCGAGAGCGTATTCTCGAGAGAGGCGTTTTCGTATTTTAGGAACCTCCAACGGTCGAAGCGGATAATCTAGAAGTTTGTCTTTAAGATAAGTTTATTTCAATTCAAAGTAAGTCTAGATCAAGTGCTTCCTTTTATTTTATTTTCTAATTATAGTTTTAATTCATTTTTTTTCCCGATAAAATAATATTAAATTGCGTGAGTAGGAGTACTCAACAGGCCCCGAGTCTAATACGACATTTCCTATACTATATTTCGATAGGTACGCTTGCCTATTTGAGATTATAGTTTGGATACATTTTAAAACTGTAAAATTCCTCATCAAGTTTTTGGCGCCGTTGCCGGGGACTATTTTGTTGATATTTTGAAAACGCAAATTTTATTACTTTTATCACTCTCTTTCACTATCCCCAATTCTTTTTTTTCTTTTCTTTTTCAAATTCATTTCTATTAGGTAACGGTTGTTTTATTTTTCTTTTTATAAAAAATGTTATCTCAATTGGCCGCTCAAATAGCCAAGCTTCAAAATCAACTCAATATTTTGCAAGCCGCAAGACAGCGTCAAATTTCTTGTTCTTATTGTGGTGCTCCTCATCATAGTGATAATTGTTATTATAATTATTATAAAAAATTTTGGTATGAAAATAATTTTGAAATTAACAATTATCCTCACTTTGATGCTAATTCTGCTTCAAATTTTCATGAAACTAATTTTTCCAATTCAATTATTTCTCATGAAAATAATTTTTCAAATGCGAATGATTATTTTGATTTAAATAATTTTACTTCTAACTCGGATTTTGGTTTTTCTTGTTCGCCGAAAAACTTTACGAGTTATGAGAACAATTATTTAGATCCTAATTTTTGTTCTTCTTGCGCACCGCACACTCTCTCTCTTAATTTTGGGGAATCTTCTCAATTTCAATTTGATTCTTTCCCCCAAAATTTGGGTGAGAATTTTCTTACTTTTAATGATATTTCTTCTCCTTCGGATAATGTCGCTAATGAGGAACATGACTCTTCATGTACCCCAGTAGTTGTTTATACCGAAGAAGAACAACAACTTTTATTTCAAGAGCTTGTTAGGTGTATGGATGCGCATGGAGGAGTAGAAGAAGAAAATGTTTCTCCTCCTACTACTCCCAATTTTCCTCCTATTAATGAATCTCCATGCACAATTTATGACTTTTTAGGAGCGAAAATTTATGAACTTGATGCTTCCGATGATTTTATTTTAAATAAATTTTCGGATGAAAAATTAATTTTAGAAAATAAACAACCTGAGCCTAATCTTATAACTTCACAAGAGCATCCTCCTTGCGAAGATTTTTCTGACGCGTTTGCTTTTGATTTTTCTTTAACTAATGAATTTCATGAAGATGATGAGCCGTTGCAATCACACGTCGTCAATGATCCATTTGCCGCTCATCTACAGAAATTCACATCACCTCAGGTATGTATATGTGATGTGAATTTACATTTTCAAGTCAAATGTTCAAAAAAGGAGGATCAAGAAACAAGCGGAGGAGTCGCTGGGCGAGCGTCTTCGGCGTATTCGCCCAAGCGTGAATTAAGGGAGTTACCCCTTCACTTACATTTTTATTTTCCATTCTCCTAACAATAACCGTCTAGCTTAAAGACGGGAAAAAGAAAAGCGCTCTTGGGAGACACCCCTTGCTTATCTATTAATTTTTATGAATTTTTCTTAAAATTTTCACAAATTGTTTTTCTTTCCTCGTACTTGATTTATAAACATTGGGGACAATGTTTATTTTTAAGTATGGGGGTGGATTCTTATTTATTATGTTTATCCCAAAAAATGAAAAAAAATCTTTAAAATTTTTTTTTCTTTTTAATATAAAAAATAGAAAAAAATAGAAAAAAAAGTAAAAAAATATATAATAAACCCCTGCTTAAATTTTTGTGACTTTTTCGAAATTTATTTTGAGTTAATTTATAAGAATTTTTATAATTTTTGATTTTCTAAATCTTTTATTTCATCAAAGTTAGTTAAATTTAATTTTTAGGTGATTTGATTTTAAGAAATAAATTTATGAAGTAAAATTTGATTAGAGAAATCTATTTAGACCTTATTCTCTTTTATTGTAATTAGTTTCAACTTTGTGGTATTTATATTAACAATTCTTAGATTTTAATTATCTTCACTTTATGCTTTAAGATTCCTAGGAAAGCTTAAATCGCTATAGTTGCTCTCTTAGTTTTTTAATTTAATCTAAATTTTGTTAAGTCTTTCCCCGGGTTTTTAATTTTCTTGTTAGATCATATGTCATGGGGATAAGAGGATAAAATTCATTATCCCTTGGTACACATATGCAATTTTTCATTTTTGGTTAGATCATATGTCATGGGAATTAAATATTCCTTGGTACACATATGCAACCCCAAAAAAAGGAGTAAGAGGATAAAATTCATTACTCCTAAACAATTTTATTTGAAGAAAAAAAAAGAAGAAAAAAAATATCAAAAAAGAAAAAAATTGTGCGGGGTGAGAGGATAAAATTCATCACCCCCAATCTAAGATCTCTTCAATCTTCGTTTTTCCAAACCCAAAACCCAATATAATTGCTTAGATTTAAATTAAATTTGTAAGAGAGCATAAGTAGTAGTTTGATTTTCCTTGAAGTCTCTTTTTAGTGGAAAAAGTGTTTATAATTTTTAATCTAATTTTGTTTGCTAAATACTTAATTTTGAGTTCTAATTATTTTATTAGAGAAAACTTTGCTAAATATTTAGCTCTTCACTTTTTACTTTCATATTTTAGGACTTAAAAATTTGAATCCCTAAAATTAATTTTTAACTCTCTTTTGATTTGATAATTTTTTAGTTTGATTAAAAAATTATATTATTTTCTTATAAATACCTCTCATAGTTTTGCTCTGGAATAGCAAAAGATTAAGTGTGGGGGTATTTGATAAGTTAATTTATATAGTTATTTTAGTTTAGTTTTTTATAAATAAATAGTATAATTTATTTGGATTTATATTAATATATATAATAATTCATTTATTTTTATATTTCAGGTCAATATGGGCTCCAAATATCATTTTCAAGTCCATGGCAAAGATCCGAAAACATTTTGAGAAAATTAACATTTTTGGCCACGGATAGCTGAAATTCAAATGGCCATAACTTTCAAACCAGGAAGAGTTACGGGACGTGCAACCAGTCAACGGAAAGAGGACGACGTCCTCTACAAATCTGGAGAATTTCACAAGTACACGCCCCAAGGACACGGGCGTGACCAGGGTGTGAACACGGGCGTGACTAGTTCAAGAAAATAATTTTCTCCAGAAATCTTCCCGGGGTAATTCTGGAACATTTCCTAAGTACACGCCCCCCTGTCACGGGCGTGGCCTAGGGCGTGACTAACCCGAAACTGCCGAATTGATGTCAGAATGCGCCGTTTCCAGTCGTTTGCTGACCCGGTCAGTACACGCCCTAGGTCACGGGCGTGACCTAGGGGCGTGACACTTCAGGAACTGCCAGAATTTACTCCCGCCGTTTTCAGCTTCCCGCGGTTTTCCAGAAACTGAAGTGACACGCCCTAGGTCACGGGCGTGACCTAGGGGCGTGACCCGCCATTTAACAAATTTTGGCGGTTTCTCCTCCAACGTTCCCGGGCTTTCAAGACGGCGGTTCCGAGCCTGACACGCCCTAGGTCACGGGCGTGACCTAGGGCGTGACCTTCAAGAAAAATTTCTATAAATTCCAGATCGAGCCAGAAGCTTTAGAGAAGGAGCCAGGAGGCCAATCTAGGAGTAGCTTCAGTAGATTATTTTCATGTTTTTATGCATTTTGCTTATGTACTTTTCAATTTCATAGTTTAGGCTTTAATTCTAGCGCTTTTTATTTTCTTTCTATGTATCCCTATTTTCATTTCCACTTGATCATGATAAGCTTTTCATTATAATAAAATATTTCTTTTTGTCAAACTCTTTTCTTATCGTTTCGAGTTAGCTTTGATTTATTAGCTTTGATTCCGATCTAAGATCCGTATCCTAAATGACCGAGAGGTTGCGGATACGGGGAGATCACTCAAAGATAAAAGGAGTTGATTGCAATCCTCGAGAGAGGACGACATGACTCTTCCGGATTGGAGTGAAATCCAATAGAGGGGTTCACCTCCTAAAGCAGGCTTAGGGGTTTCGACTGGCCGAGAGGTCTTTAATCGATCAACCTAAGTTTAGTCGAGAGCGTATTCTCGAGAGAGGCGTTTTCGTATTTTAGGAACCTCAACGGTCGAAGCGGATAATCTAGAAGTTTGTCTTTAAGATAAGTTTATTTCAATTCAAAGTAAGTCTAGATCAAGTGCTTCCTTTTATTTTATTTTCTAATTATAGTTTTAATTCATTTTTTTCCCGATAAAATAATATTAAATTGCGTGAGTAGGAGTACTCAACAGGCCCCGAGTCTAATACGACATTTCCTATACTATATTTCGATAGGTACGCTTGCCTATTTGAGATTATAGTTTGGATACATTTTAAAACTGTAAAATTCCTCATCAAGTTTTTGGCGCCGTTGCCGGGGACTATTTTGTTGATATTTTGAAAACGCAAATTTTATTACTTTTATCACTCTCTTTCACTATCCCCAATTCTTTTTTTTCTTTTCTTTTTCAAATTCATTTCTATTAGGTAACGGTTGTTTTATTTTTTTTTTATAAAAAATGTTATCTCAATTGGCCGCTCAAATAGCCAAGCTTCAAAATCAACTCAATATTTTGCAAGCCGCAAGACAGCGTCAAATTTCTTGTTCTTATTGTGGTGCTCCTCATCATAGTGATAATTGTTATTATAATTATTATAAAAAATTTTGGTATGAAAATAATTTTGAAATTAACAATTATCCTCACTTTGATGCTAATTCTGCTTCAAATTTTCATGAAACTAATTTTTCCAATTCAATTATTTCTCATGAAAATAATTTTTCAAATGCGAATGATTATTTTGATTTAAATAATTTTACTTCTAACTCGGATTTTGGTTTTTCTTGTTCGCCGAAAAACTTTACGAGTTATGAGAACAATTATTTAGATCCTAATTTTTGTTCTTCTTGCGCACCGCACACTCTCTCTCTTAATTTTGGGGAATCTTCTCAATTTCAATTTGATTCTTTCCCCCAAAATTTGGGTGAGAATTTTCTTACTTTTAATGATTTTTCTTCTCCTTCGGATAATGTCGCTAATGAGGAACATGACTCTTCATGTACCCCAGTAGTTGTTTATACCGAAGAAGAACAACAACTTTTATTTCAAGAGCTTGTTAGGTGTATGGATGCGCATGGAGGAGTAGAAGAAGAATATGTTTCTCCTCCTACTACTCCCAATTTTCCTCCTATTAATGAATCTCCATGCACAATTTATGACTTTTTAGGAGCGAAAATTTATGAACTTGATGCTTCCGATGATTTTATTTTAAATAAATTTTCGGATGAAAAATTAATTTTAGAAAATAAACAACCTGAGCCTAATCTTATAACTTCACAAGAGCATCCTCCTTGCGAAGATTTTTCTGACGCGTTTGCTTTTGATTTTTCTTTAACTAATGAATTTCATGAAGATGATGAGCCGTTGCAATCACACGTCGTCAATGATCCATTTGCCGCTCATCTACAGAAATTCACATCACCTCAGGTATGTATATGTGATGTGAATTTACATTTTCAAGTCAAATGTTCAAAAAAGGAGGATCAAGAAACAAGCGGAGGAGTCGCTGGGCGAGCGTCTTCGGCGTATTCGCCCAAGCGTGAATTAAGGGAGTTACCCCTTCACTTACATTTTTATTTTCCATTCTCCTAACAATAACCGTCTAGCTTAAAGACGGGAAAAAGAAAAGCGCTCTTGGGAGACACCCCTTGCTTATCTTTTAATTTTTATGAATTTTTCTTAAAATTTTCACAAATTGTTTTTCTTTCCTCGTACTTGATTTATAAACATTGGGGACAATGTTTATTTTTAAGTATGGGGGTGGATTCTTATTTATTATGTTTATCCCAAAAAATGAAAAAAAATCTTTAAATTTTTTTTCTTTTTAATATAAAAAATAGAAAAAAATAGAAAAAAAATAGAAAAAAATATATAATAAACCCCTGCTTAAATTTTTGTGACTTTTTCGAAATTTATTTTGAGTTAATTTATAAGAATTTTTATAATTTTTGATTTTCTAAATCTTTTATTTCATCAAAGTTAGTTAAATTTAATTTTTAGGTGATTTGATTTTAAGAAATAAATTTATGAAGTAAAATTTGATTAGAGAAATCTATTTAGACCTTATTCTCTTTTATTGTAATTAGTTTCAACTTTGTGGTATTTATATTAACAATTCTTAGATTTTAATTATCTTCACTTTATGCTTTAAGATTCCTAGGAAAACTTAAATCGCTATAGTTGCTCTCTTAGTTTTTTAATTTAATCTAAATTTTGTTAAGTCTTTCCCCGGGTTTTTAATTTTCTTGTTAGATCATATGTCATGGGGATAAGAGGATAAAATTCATTATCCATTGGTACACATATGCAATTTTTCATTTTTGGTTAGATCATATGTCATGGGAATTAAATATTCCTTGATACACATATGCAACCACAAAAAAAAAGGAGTAAGAGGATAAAATTCATTACTCCTAAACAATTTTATTTGAAGAAAAAAAAAGAAGGAAAAAAATATCAAAAAAGAAAAAAATTGTGCGGGGTGAGAGGATAAAATTCATCACCCCCAATCTAAAATCTCTTCAATCTTCGTTTTTCCAAACCCAAAACCCAATATAATTGCTTAGATTTAAATTAAATTTGTAAGAGAGCATAAGTAGTAGTTTGATTTTCCTTGAAGTCTCTTTTTAGTGGAAAAAGTGTTTATAATTTTAATCTAATTTTGTTTGCTAAATACTTAATTTTGAGTTCTAATTATTTTATTAGAGAAAACTTTGCTAAATATTTAGCTCTTCACTTTTTACTTTCATATTTTAGGACTTAAAAATTTGAATCCCTAAAATTAATTTTTAACTCTCTTTTGATTTGATAATTTTTTAGTTTGATTAAAAAATTATATTATTTTCTTATAAATACCTCTCATAGTTTTGCTCTGGAATAGCAAAAGATTAAGTGTGGGGGTATTTGATAAGTTAATTTATATAGTTATTTTAGTTTAGTTTTTTATAAATAAATAGTATAATTTATTTGGATTTATATTAATATATATAATAATTCATTTATTTTTATATTTCAGGTCAATATGGGCTCCAAATATCATTTTCAAGTCCATGGCAAAGATCCGAAAACATTTTGAGAAAATTAACATTTTTGGCCACGGATAGCTGAAATTCAAATGGCCATAACTTTCAAACCAGGAAGAGTTACGGGACGTGCAACCAGTCAACGGAAAGAGGACGACGTCCTCTACAAATCTGGAGAATTTCACAAGTACACGCCCCAAGGACACGGGCGTGACCAGGGTGTGAACACGGGCGTGACTAGTTCAAGAAAATAATTTTCTCCAGAAATCTTCCCGGGGTAATTCTGGAACATTTCCTAAGTACACGCCCCCCTGTCACGGGCGTGGCCTAGGGCGTGACTAACCCGAAACTGCCGAATTGATGTCAGAATGTGCCGTTTCCAGTCGTTTGCTGACCCGGTCAGTACACGCCCTAGGTCACGGGCGTGACCTAGGGGCGTGACACTTCAGGAACTGCCAGAATTTACTCCCGCCGTTTTCAGCTTCCCGCGGTTTTCCAGAAACTGAAGTGACACGCCCTAGGTCACGGGCGTGACCTAGGGGCGTGACCCGCCATTTAACAAATTTTGGCGGTTTCTCCTCCAACGTTCCCGGGCTTTCAAGACGGCGGTTCCGAGCCTGGCACGCCCTAGGTCACGGGCGTGACCTAGGGCGTGACCTTCAAGAAAAATTTCTATAAATTCCAGATCGAGCCAGAAGCTTTAGAGAAGGAGCCAGGAGGCCAATCTAGGAGTAGCTTCAGTAGATTATTTTCATGTTTTTATGCATTTTGCTTATGTACTTTTCAATTTCATAGTTTAGGCTTTAATTCTAGCGCTTTTTATTTTCTTTCTATGTATCCCTATTTTCATTTCCACTTGATCATGATAAGCTTTTCATTATAATAAAATATTTCTTTTTGTCAAACTCTTTTCTTATCGTTTCGAGTTAGCTTTGATTTATTAGCTTTGATTCCGATCTAAGACCGTATCCTAAATGACCGAGAGGTTGCGGATACGGGGAGATCACTCAAAGATAAAAGGAGTTGATTGCAATCCTCGAGAGAGGACGACATGACTCTTCCGGATTGGAGTGAAATCCAATAGAGGGGTTCACCTCCTAAAGCAGGCTTAGGGGTTTCGACTGGCCGAGAGGTCTTTAATCGATCAACCTAAGTTTAGTCGAGAGCGTATTCTCGAGAGAGGCGTTTTCGTATTTTAGGAACCTCAACGGTCGAAGCGGATAATCTAGAAGTTTGTCTTTAAGATAAGTTTATTTCAATTCAAAGTAAGTCTAGATCAAGTGCTTCCTTTTATTTTATTTTCTAATTATAGTTTTAATTCATTTTTTTTTCCCGATAAAATAATATTAAATTGCGTGAGTAGGAGTACTCAACAGGCCCCGAGTCTAATACGACATTTCCTATACTATATTTCGATAGGTACGCTTGCCTATTTGAGATTATAGTTTGGATACATTTTAAAACTGTAAAATTCCTCATCAAGTTTTTGGCGCCGTTGCCGGGGACTATTTTGTTGATATTTTGAAAACGCAAATTTTATTACTTTTATCACTCTCTTTCACTATCCCAAATTCTTTTTTTTCTTTTCTTTTTCAAATTCATTTCTATTAGGTAACGGTTGTTTTATTTTTCTTTTTATAAAAAATGTTATCTCAATTGGCCGCTCAAAGAGCCAAGCTTCAAAATCAACTCAATATTTTGCAAGCCGCAAGACAGCGTCAAATTTCTTGTTCTTATTGTGGTGCTCCTCATCATAGTGATAATTGTTATTATAATTATTATAAAAAATTTTGGTATGAAAATAATTTTGAAATTAACAATTATCCTCACTTTGATGCTAATTCTGCTTCAAATTTTCATGAAACTAATTTTTCCAATTCAATTATTTCTCATGAAAATAATTTTTCAAATGCGAATGATTATTTTGATTTAAATAATTTTACTTCTAACTCGGATTTTGGTTTTTCTTGTTCGCCGAAAAACTTTACGAGTTATGAGAACAATTATTTAGATCCTAATTTTTGTTCTTCTTGCGCACCGCACACTCTCTCTCTTAATTTTGGGGAATCTTCTCAATTTCAATTTGATTCTTTCCCCCAAAATTTGGGTGAGAATTTTCTTACTTTTAATGATTTTTCTTCTCCTTCGGATAATGTCGCTAATGAGGAACATGACTCTTCATGTACCCCAGTAGTTGTTTTTACCGAAGAAGAACAACAACTTTTATTTCAAGAGCTTGTTAGGTGTATGGATGCGCATGGAGGAGTAGAAGAAGAATATGTTTCTCCTCCTACTACTCCCAATTTTCCTCCTATTAATGAATCTCCATGCACAATTTATGACTTTTTAGGAGCGAAAATTTATGAACTTGATGCTTCCGATGATTTTATTTTAAATAAATTTTCGGATGAAAAATTAATTTTAGAAAATAAACAACCTGAGCCTAATCTTATAACTTCACAAGAGCATCCTCCTTGCGAAGATTTTTCTGACGCGTTTGCTTTTGATTTTTCTTTAACTAATGAATTTCATGAAGATGATGAGCCGTTGCAATCACACGTCGTCAATGATCCATTTGCCGCTCATCTACAGAAATTCACATCACCTCAGGTATGTATATGTGATGTGAATTTACATTTTCAAGTCAAATGTTCAAAAAAGGAGGATCAAGAAACAAGCGGAGGAGTCGCTGGGCGAGCGTCTTCGGCGTATTCGCCCAAGCGTGAATTAAGGGAGTTACCCCTTCACTTACATTTTTATTTTCCATTCTCCTAACAATAACCGTCTAGCTTAAAGACGGGAAAAAGAAAAGCGCTCTTGGGAGACACCCCTTGCTTATCTTTTAATTTTTATGAATTTTTCTTAAAATTTTCACAAATTGTTTTTCTTTCCTCGTACTTGATTTATAAACATTGGGGACAATGTTTATTTTTAAGTATGGGGGTGGATTCTTATTTATTATGTTTATCCCAAAAAATGAAAAAAAATCTTTAAAATTTTTTTTTCTTTTTAATATAAAAAATAGAAAAAAATAGAAAAAAAATAGAAAAAAATATATAATAAACCCCTGCTTAAATTTTTGTGATTTTTTCGAAATTTATTTTGAGTTAATTTATAAGAATTTTTATAATTTTTGATTTTCTAAATCTTTTATTTCATCAAAGTTAGTTAAATTTAATTTTTAGGTGATTTGATTTTAAGAAATAAATTTATGAAGTAAAATTTGATTAGAGAAATCTATTTAGACCTTATTCTCTTTTATTGTAATTAGTTTCAACTTTGTGGTATTTATATTAACAATTCTTAGATTTTAATTATCTTCACTTTATGCTTTAAGATTCCTAGGAAAACTTAAATCGCTATAGTTGCTCTCTTAGTTTTTTAATTTAATCTAAATTTTGTTAAGTCTTTCCCCGGGTTTTTAATTTTCTTGTTAGATCATATGTCATGGGGATAAGAGGATAAAATTCATTATCCATTGGTACACATATGCAATTTTTCATTTTTGGTTAGATCATATGTCATGGGAATTAAATATTCCTTGGTACACATATGCAACCACAAAAAAAAAGGAGTAAGAGGATAAAATTCATTACTCCTAAACAATTTTATTTGAAGAAAAAAAAGAAGGAAAAAAATATCAAAAAAGAAAAAAATTGTGCGGGGTGAGAGGATAAAATTCATCACCCCCAATCTAAAATCTCTTCAATCTTCGTTTTTTCCAAACCCAAAACCCAATATAATTGCTTAGATTTAAATTAAATTTGTAAGAGAGCATAAGTAGTAGTTTGATTTTCCTTGAAGTCTCTTTTTAGTGGAAAAAGTGTTTATAATTTTAATCTAATTTTGTTTGCTAAATACTTAATTTTGAGTTCTAATTATTTTATTAGAGAAAACTTTGCTAAATATTTAGCTCTTCACTTTTTACTTTCATATTTTAGGACTTAAAAATTTGAATCCCTAAAATTAATTTTTAACTCTCTTTTGATTTGATAATTTTTTAGTTTGATTAAAAAATTATATTATTTTCTTATAAATACCTCTCATAGTTTTGCTCTGGAATAGCAAAAGATTAAGTGTGGGGGTATTTGATAAGTTAATTTATATAGTTATTTTAGTTTAGTTTTTTATAAATAAATAGTATAATTTATTTGGATTTATATTAATATATATAATAATTCATTTATTTTTATATTTCAGGTCAATATGGGCTCCAAATATCATTTTCAAGTCCATGGCAAAGATCCGAAAACATTTTGAGAAAATTAACATTTTTGGCCACGGATAGCTGAAATTCAAATGGCCATAACTTTCAAACCAGGAAGAGTTACGGGACGTGCAACCAGTCAAAGGAAAGAGGACGACGTCCTCTACAAATCTGGAGAATTTCACAAGTACACGCCCCAAGGACACGGGCGTGACCAGGGTGTGAACACGGGCGTGACTAGTTCAAGAAAATAATTTTCTCCAGAAATCTTCCCGGGGTAATTCTGGAACATTTCCTAAGTACACGCCCCCCTGTCACGGGCGTGGCCTAGGGCGTGACTAACCCGAAACTGCCGAATTGATGTCAGAATGTGCCGTTTCCAGTCGTTTGCTGACCCGGTCAGTACACGCCCTAGGTCACGGGCGTGACCTAGGGGCGTGACACTTCAGGAACTGCCAGAATTTACTCCCGCCGTTTTCAGCTTCCCGCGGTTTTCCAGAAACTGAAGTGACACGCCCTAGGTCACGGGCGTGACCTAGGGGCGTGACCCGCCATTTAACAAATTTTGGCGGTTTCTCCTCCAACGTTCCCGGGCTTTCAAGACGGCGGTTCCGAGCCTGGCACGCCCTAGGTCACGGGCGTGACCTAGGGCGTGACCTTCAAGAAAAATTTCTATAAATTCCAGATCGAGCCAGAAGCTTTAGAGAAGGAGCCAGGAGGCCAATCTAGGAGTAGCTTCAGTAGATTATTTTCATGTTTTTATGCATTTTGCTTATGTACTTTTCAATTTCATAGTTTAGGCTTTAATTCTAGCGCTTTTTATTTTCTTTCTATGTATCCCTATTTTCATTTCCACTTGATCATGATAAGCTTTTCATTATAATAAAATATTTCTTTTTGTCAAACTCTTTTCTTATCGTTTCGAGTTAGCTTTGATTTATTAGCTTTGATTCCGATCTAAGACCGTATCCTAAATGACCGAGAGGTTGCGGATACGGGGAGATCACTCAAAGATAAAAGGAGTTGATTGCAATCCTCGAGAGAGGACGACATGACTCTTCCGGATTGGAGTGAAATCCAATAGAGGGGTTCACCTCCTAAAGCAGGCTTAGGGGTTTCGACTGGCCGAGAGGTCTTTAATCGATCAACCTAAGTTTAGTCGAGAGCGTATTCTCGAGAGAGGCGTTTTCGTATTTTAGGAACCTCAACGGTCGAAGCGGATAATCTAGAAGTTTGTCTTTAAGATAAGTTTATTTCAATTCAAAGTAAGTCTAGATCAAGTGCTTCCTTTTATTTTATTTTCTAATTATAGTTTTAATTCATTTTTTTTCCCGATAAAATAATATTAAATTGCGTGAGTAGGAGTACTCAACAGGCCCCGAGTCTAATACGACATTTCCTATACTATATTTCGATAGGTACGCTTGCCTATTTGAGATTATAGTTTGGATACATTTTAAAACTGTAAAATTCCTCATCAAGTTTTTGGCGCCGTTGCCGGGGACTATTTTGTTGATATTTTGAAAACGCAAATTTTATTACTTTTATCACTCTCTTTCACTATCCCCAATTCTTTTTTTTCTTTTCTTTTTCAAATTCATTTCTATTAGGTAACGGTTGTTTTATTTTTCTTTTTATAAAAAATGTTATCTCAATTGGCCGCTCAAAGAGCCAAGCTTCAAAATCAACTCAATATTTTGCAAGCCGCAAGACAGCGTCAAATTTCTTGTTCTTATTGTGGTGCTCCTCATCATAGTGATAATTGTTATTATAATTATTATAAAAAATTTTGGTATGAAAATAATTTTGAAATTAACAATTATCCTCACTTTGATGCTAATTCTGCTTCAAATTTTCATGAAACTAATTTTTCCAATTCAATTATTTCTCATGAAAATAATTTTTCAAATGCGAATGATTATTTTGATTTAAATAATTTTACTTCTAACTCGGATTTTGGTTTTTCTTGTTCGTCGAAAAACTTTACGAGTTATGAGAACAATTATTTAGATCCTAATTTTTGTTCTTCTTGCGCACCGCACACTCTCTCTCTTAATTTTGGGGAATCTTCTCAATTTCAATTTGATTCTTTCCCCCAAAATTTGGGTGAGAATTTTCTTACTTTTAATGATTTTTCTTCTCCTTCGGATAATGTCGCTAATGAGGAACATGACTCTTCATGTACCCCAGTAGTTGTTTATACCGAAGAAGAACAACAACTTTTATTTCAAGAGCTTGTTAGGTGTATGGATGCGCATGGAGGAGTAGAAGAAGAATATGTTTCTCCTCCTACTACTCCCAATTTTCCTCCTATTAATGAATCTCCATGCACAATTTATGACTTTTTAGGAGCGAAAATTTATGAACTTGATGCTTCCGATGATTTTATTTTAAATAAATTTTCGGATGAAAAATTAATTTTAGAAAATAAACAACCTGAGCCTAATCTTATAACTTCACAAGAGCATCCTCCTTGCGAAGATTTTTCTGACGCGTTTGCTTTTGATTTTTCTTTAACTAATGAATTTCATGAAGATGATGAGCCGTTGCAATCACACGTCGTCAATGATCCATTTGCCGCTCATCTACAGAAATTCACATCACCTCAGGTATGTATATGTGATGTGAATTTACATTTTCAAGTCAAATGTTCAAAAAAGGAGGATCAAGAAACAAGCGGAGGAGTCGCTGGGCGAGCGTCTTCGGCGTATTCGCCCAAGCGTGAATTAAGGGAGTTACCCCTTCACTTACATTTTTATTTTCCATTCTCCTAACAATAACCGTCTAGCTTAAAGACGGGAAAAAGAAAAGCGCTCTTGGGAGACACCCCTTGCTTATCTTTTAATTTTTATGAATTTTTCTTAAAATTTTCACAAATTGTTTTTCTTTCCTCGTACTTGATTTATAAACATTGGGGACAATGTTTATTTTTTAAGTATGGGGGTGGATTCTTATTTATTATGTTTATCCCAAAAAATGAAAAAAAATCTTTAAATTTTTTTTTTCTTTTTAATATAAAAAATAGAAAAAAATAGAAAAAAAGTAAAAAAAATATATAATAAACCCCTGCTTAAATTTTTGTGACTTTTTCGAAATTTATTTTGAGTTAATTTATAAGAATTTTTATAATTTTTGATTTTCTAAATCTTTTATTTCATCAAAGTTAGTTAAATTTAATTTTTAGGTGATTTGATTTTAAGAAATAATTTTATGAAGTAAAATTTGATTAGAGAAATCTATTTAGACCTTATTCTCTTTTATTGTAATTAGTTTCAACTTTGTGGTATTTATATTAACAATTCTTAGATTTTAATTATCTTCACTTTATGCTTTAAGATTCCTAGGAAAACTTAAATCGCTATAGTTGCTCTCTTAGTTTTTTAATTTAATCTAAATTTTGTTAAGTCTTTCCCCGGGTTTTTAATTTTCTTGTTAGATCATATGTCATGGGGATAAGAGGATAAAATTCATTATCCATTGGTACACATATGCAATTTTTCATTTTTGGTTAGATCATATGTCATGGGAATTAAATATTCCTTGGTACACATATGCAACCACAAAAAAAAAGGAGTAAGAGGATAAAATTCATTACTCCTAAACAATTTTATTTGAAGAAAAAAAAAGAAGGAAAAAAATATCAAAAAAGAAAAAAATTGTTCGGGGTGAGAGGATAAAATTCATCACCCCCAATCTAAAATCTCTTCAATCTTCATTTTTCCAAACCCAAAACCCAATATAATTGCTTAGATTTAAATTAAATTTGTAAGAGAGCATAAGTAGTAGTTTGATTTTCCTTGAAGTCTCTTTTTAGTGGAAAAAGTGTTTATAATTTTAATCTAATTTTGTTTGCTAAATACTTAATTTTGAGTTCTAATTATTTTATTAGAGAAAACTTTGCTAAATATTTAGCTCTTCACTTTTTACTTTCATATTTTAGGACTTAAAAATTTGAATCCCTAAAATTAATTTTTAACTCTCTTTTGATTTGATAATTTTTTAGTTTGATTAAAAAATTATATTATTGCTTATAAATACCTCTCATAGTTTTGCTCTGGAATAGCAAAAGATTAAGTGTGGGGGTATTTGATAAGTTAATTTATATAATTATTTTAGTTTAGTTTTTTATAAATAAATAGTATAATTTATTTGGATTTATATTAATATATATAATAATTCATTTATTTTTATATTTCAGGTCAATATGGGCTCCAAATATCATTTTCAAGTCCATGGCAAAGATCCGAAAACATTTTGAGAAAATTAACATTTTTGGCCACGGATAGCTGAAATTCAAATGGCCATAACTTTCAAACCAGGAAGAGTTACGGGACGTGCAACCAGTCAACGGAAAGAGAACGACGTCCTCTACAAATCTGGAGAATTTCACAAGTACACGCCCCAAGGACACGGGCGTGACCAGGGTGTGAACACGGGCGTGACTAGTTCAAGAAAATAATTTTCTCCAGAAATCTTCCCGGGGTAATTCTGGAACATTTCCTAAGTACACGCCCCCCTGTCACGGGCGTGGCCTAGGGCGTGACTTACCCGAAACTGCCGAATTGATGTCAGAATGCGCCGTTTCCAGTCGTTTGCTGACCCGGTCAGTACACGCCCTAGGTCACGGGCGTGACCTAGGGGCGTGACACTTCAGGAACTGCCAGAATTTACTCCCGCCGTTTTCAGCTTCCCGCGGTTTTCCAGAAACTGAAGTGACACGCCCTAGATCACGGGCGTGACCTAGGGGCGTGACCCGCCATTTAACAAATTTTGGCGGTTTCTCCTCCAACGTTCCCGGGCTTTCAAGACGGCGGTTCCGAGCCTGACACGCCCTAGGTCACGGGCGTGACCTAGGGCGTGACCTTCAAGAAAAATTTCTATAAATTCCAGATCGAGCAAGAAGCTTTAGAGAAGGAGCCAGGAGGCCAATCTAGGAGTAGCTTCAGTAGATTATTTTCATGTTTTTATGCATTTTGCTTATGTACTTTTCAATTTCATAGTTTAGGCTTTAATTCTAGCGCTTTTTATTTTCTTTCTATGTATCCCTATTTTCATTTCCACTTGATCATGATAAGATTTTCATTATAATAAAATATTTCTTTTTGTCAAACTCTTTTCTTATCGTTTCGAGTTAGCTTTGATTTATTAGCTTTGATTCCGATCTAAGATCCGTATCCTAAATGACCGAGAGGTTGTGGATACGGGGAGATCACTCAAAGATAAAAGGAGTTGATTGCAATCCTCGAGAGAGGACGACATGACTCTTCCGGATTATAGTGAAATCCAATAGAGGGGTTCACCTCCTAAAGCAGGCTTAGGGGTTTCGACTGGCCGAGAGGTCTTTAATCGATCAACCTAAGTTTAGTCGAGAGCGTATTCTCGAGAGAGGCGTTTTCGTATTTTAGGAACCTCCACGGTCGAAGCGGATAATCTAGAAGTTTGTCTTTAAGATAAGTTTATTTCAATTCAAAGTAAGTCTAGATCAAGTGCTTCCTTTTATTTTATTTTCTAATTATAGTTTTAATTCATTTTTTTTTCCGATAAAATAATATTAATTTGCGTGAGTAGGAGTACTCAACAGGCCCCGAGTCTAATACGACATTTCCTATACTATATTTCGATAGGTACGCTTGCCTATTTGAGATTATAGTTTGGATACATTTTAAAACTATAAAATTTCTCATCAGATATTTGATTATTAGCATTTTTTAGTTCTTCTCTAAGTTTTGAGTTTTCAGAAGAAATATTTTCAAACTCACTTAATTTTTCTTTGAGAAGTTTGATTTCCTTCTCAGATTTAATTAAATCATTACACAATAGTTCGAAATCAATCTTAAATTGATCAGAAGAAAAATCAAAAGAAGAGATTACCTGATCTTCTTCTGACATGGATTCATCATCTGAATTTTCTGCTTCTGAATCTGTAGTATTAAAGTTGCTGCAAGAGATATTGATTGTCATCAAGCATATCTCTTTGGCTTTGGCCTCTTCTTCATCCTCACTGGAGCTGGATAAAGATTCTGAGTCTGATTCACTCCAAGTCACTGCAATAAATCCTCTCTCTTTCTTTTTGTATTTGCTGGAGGAGGGCTTGCTGGAATGTTTTCTGAAGTCCTTCTCCTTCTTCTGCTTTTTCTACTTCTCAGGACATTCTGGTAATATGTGTCTAGGTTTCCTGCACCCATAACAAATAATTTCTTTAGTGGGGGTTTTGTCATACCTGAGTTTGTCTTCATTTCTAGATGGTCTTCTTCTGAAATTCTTCATTGCCATCTTATAAAATCTCTATGCTAAGAGACTCAGTAGGTCTTCATTATCTGGAGTGGAATATTCAGCTTCTTCATATGCTTTGAAAGCAATACTTTATTCTTTCCTTGCTGAAATGAGGTAGTCCTTTGCTCAGCTTCCCTTGTCTTGATAAGCTGCTCATAACACTTGAGCTTTCCCAACAAGGTTTCAGTGGAAATCTCATTCAGGCTTCTGCCTTTCTTGATTGGCCAGATCCTAGAGTCCCATGTTCTAGGGACGCACATAAGAATCTTGTCATTTACTTCTGTCAATGAGATGTCCTTGTCAAGAGTTTTTAGCTCATTAATGATGAGGCTGAGTCTAGTGTATATTTCAGCTACTGATTTAGATTCACCCTTCTTTAAATTCTCATATTGAGAAATCAAGTGGAACCTTCAGTCCTTTCTTTCATCTGCTGAACCAGCAATCATAGCATTTAGGGAATCACAAATATCCTTGACTGAAGAGCATTCAGCAACTTTTTGGAATATGTCATCAGACATTGTTTGAGCCAAAATATTCATGACTTTGGCATTTACAATTCTCAGCTTCTTTTGAACATCAGTCCACTCAGGTGGTGGAACAGCACTTGTGCTTGTAGTTGCCACTGGTTGTGGGGGACCTGTCAAAAAAGAATTGTATATGTACTCATCAATAGAATTCATATATAGCATAATCCTTACATTCCAAAGTGCAAACTTATTTAGATTGCACACTGGAGGTCTAGTGCTTGAATACTCCTTATTTTGTGTCATGATCTGAAATACAACTAGAGTAGATAAGATCAAAAAAAAGATCTTTTGGTTCAGGTGTTAGCATGCACAACCAAGTAACATATCCCTCTGATACCAATTGAAAGTGATAACCGATATGTTCTGATACCAATAGAAAGTGATGCCTCAGATGCTGAGGGATTGATCTAACTAACTCTAGAGGGGGGTGAATAGAGTATTTTAAAAACTTTGAGTTGTTTCTACAGCGGATTTAAAATAGGTGATATATATATGAGAAAGAAAATGTATATCACAGCATAGCAAAATAAAAAGTAGAGCATAACCAGACGACACAAGAAAATTTATTGTGATTCCCCAATAAACCTGGGTACATCCACTCTTCTACCACCATGGTAGGAATCCACTACAGGTTTTTGATCAAGTACCATGCCACCACGGGTTTTTGTTCAGGTGCCCTGTCACCACAAGATCTATTTTCAAGGGAGATCTAGCAATCCTTTGAGCTTTTGATCAGGTGCCCAAAAGAAAAACTAAGTCTTTTGATCAGGAGACTTGATAACCAAGGGATTAACTTTTGAAGGGAGTTATAACCCTATACATAGTTGGAAAATAAGATTGATATTGTCTTCTCTATCTCAATCCTCTAAGAAGACTAGTGGATTTTATGATGTTATCAAAGCTTCGCCTGAGTTATTGAAATCCGGTCAGGAGTGGAGATTTTGCTTCAGGGTGTAGGCCTTCAAATTAAAAACTTCTCCTTCCAGTATATGTATCTGAGTGATTGTGAACTTGATCTCAGAATGATGATTGTTTACTACAATAAAAGCTTGAAGAAGAAGAATGATGAAGAACAAGAAGTTATGTGTCTCTGTTTCTTGTTCATTGTATGCAGATGTTCTCTTCTTCTTCCTGACTATTAGGCTTGTTCTATGGTGTTGTGTGCAGAAATCTTCTTAAAATTTCTTTTATATCTTGATTGTTTATTTGAAATGGAATGGCTGATTTTTTCTTCAATGCATTTCCTCAACTGTCCTAGTAAATATGTTAAGTAATAACTCAATGAAATTCCTAATTAATGCTGCCAGGAACAACTATATTCTTGAGAATATAAGAATTAATTATCAGAGTATTACTTTCTTAATTATTGATTTTAAACTGACTTAGTCGATCTGAGAATCTGCAGAGAAGATTAGTTAAGCAGAACCTGGATGGAGTTAGTTGACCTCAATAAAGCTTTCGTTGACAGAGCACCAAGTTCATCGAACTGATAATTCTTCTTTGTCAAGCTGAGCTCCAAAATCGTCGAACAGAAAAATGTACTTGCCAAGCTGAGATCCATGTTCGTCGAGCTGAGATGGCACTTCATCGAGCTGAGGTTCTGATATAAGCTCATAGTTCGTCAACTGGAGCTAGACTCTCGTCGAGCTCAACTCAGAGAAGGAACTCTGAGTTCATCGAGTTGAGTTCGACGATCGTCGAGCTGAGTTCAGCTATCGTTGAACACATTTTCTGTAATCTTCAAAACTGCCTTGTTTCTTAAGCCTTGTGTTCTATGAAGTCTTCTGAAGGTAGGTCTCAGGCATCCAACCTAATGTGATAGACCTAAATCCTGAAACTAACATATGACCCTAAACTATACATGGTAGGTCATCAAAACTAATAGTGAACCGAGCCCAAATCACAAGTAGGGTACCAACATCTTCTCGATTGGCCAAATAGGTTGAATGATCGTACTAGCCGGCAGGATCGGTGTCATGCAGTATTGACTAACCCGTGTGTTAGAGTCACCATAAGGCGGCAGTTTTAGTCATAAGACCGGGTTACCTCCTTGGAGGGGGGGGGGGGGGGACTTACAGGAAAGATCTTCTATCAGCTAACTTGTTTTGTAGAACACAGATTTCTCTACCTCTTCTTCACAGATCTAGAGATTGATCTTCAAATTCAGCTCGGCTTGGATCTTGAAGCAAATTCAGCTAGGGCTGGCCTTGGCTGATTCTTCTTCCTCATAGAAATCCTCTGATCTTGTTGTAAAAGATGTTGATTGCAACAGCTAACTCAGAAACTCTTCAGAATCATTTATACGATCTTCTTGTTTCTGCAATAATGGCGGGTGAAGAAGACGAAGTCCTGCTCCTCTATTTCGAAATGAATTCATCTCTCAGAAACTTGGTTTGATCCAGATCTCCTTCGTTATTTATAATATCATCATCCAGCAAGACGATTGACACGTGTCATTGCTTTTACGGCTGATTATAACTATAGTTTTACAGAATGAGACTGACGGCGACATTAGTGATGAGTTGTAGCTCTTCCATGATCATTTTGGAATTTTGTTGACTTTTGTTGACTTTTTTGACGTTAGCCATTTTGGACTTAGAAAATTTCAGACAAGTACCCAGACGTTGAGTACGTTGAGTGAACAAGCTTCACTCAATGAATCTGGACTTAGAAAATTTCCTGCTCTGCTAGGCGTTGAGTGAGTAAGCTCCGCTTAACTCTTTTTAACTTTGTCAAATCCTTAGATTGTCCAGGCTTTGAGAGCGTTGAGTATATAAGCTTCACTGAATGCTTTTATGCTTAGCCAAATCTCCTTCTATATAAAGGCGTTGAGTGAGCTGGCCTCACTCAACGCTTTCTGTCTTTGACTCTAAAATATGACCGTGAGTGCGTTGAGTGAACTGGCTTCACTCTATGATTCTGGACTGAAAAATTCTACTCTGTATGAAGGCATTGAGTGTGTTGACTACACTGAATTCTTTCTTTCTTTGGCATTGATTGCAACAGCATGACTTAATGCTTTCTCCCTTTGGCTTTGAGTGAGCTGACTTCACTCAACGTAATTATACTTGGGTAGAATTTTTTGTCTTTATTCAAAGTCTTTGACTGAATCAGCATGTCTTTGGGTGATCAAGCTTCACTCAATGCTTCTGTACTTAACCAATTTTTTGTGACAGATTTGCTTTGTCTTTGATATAAACAGCAGACTCAACGCTTTTGCCAATATGGCAATGAGTGAGTTGACTTAACTCAACGTTTGTGGACTTAGCCATTTTTCTGCCTCGCCAATACTTAAAGCTTGGACTGTCTGCCCCCTCTCAGCGTTGTTAGTTGTATGATGTTGAGTGAACTGACTTGTGACGCCCCTGATTTTTCAATATTTGGTTTAATGTATTATCTGGCATGTTTCCGACGTCAGGGCGTTACGTTGACCCATTTTCGGCATTTTGCCGTTGTTAGAGCGTGGTTTTAGCTCTTAGGTTTTCTGTGTGTGTGTCTAGGTTTAGTCTGTTTGCAAGATTTCCTAGCGAGTCGGGTCTATTTTGGTGACTCGGTGGAACATCTTTCGGAATGCTTGTATTTTGGCTTCGGGAGGTGTTTACCCAAGTTTGGTTCATCAAATCTTAATTTCGACTACGTCGTTGGGTTCGTAGCATCGGTATTTAGCTACGGTGCAATTTTTGTTAAATTTCGGATAAGTTTGATTTTTGGGTCGTTTTGGCGTTTTATTTAATTAATTATGATGTTCAATATTAAAATAATCAGATAAAGGCAGTATAAATAGAAACCCATCGCTTCAAACCCTATTCACTTGTCTCACTCGTGAAACCGTCGGCTTGTTGCGGAAGTACAAGAGCGGCGGATTCCCTAAGCTTTTGGTCGTCGATTTCTGTAGTTTTTGGTGCTCGATTTCTTCTTTGGAGAGTGGATCTGGGTAGATGTCGCCTAGATCTACGTTTTTACGGTAAGTTTTTCCAGTTTCTTAAATTTTTAGAGGTCTAGGTATGTGGTTTTGACCCTGTTTCATCCTGAAAGGTTTTAGAAAGTATTGCTCCGGAAGTTTCTGGAGCATTTACGTGGCTGGATTGGCGATTTGAGGCAAGTGGTGACTTCTTCCCCTTGCCAAGCTTGTCTTTTCCTGTATATTTTTCCATACTGTCCTTTTTATATATATTCCATATTGTTCTTCCTGTATTTCATTCAATGTATTAGTTTCTTGGAGTAGTTATCGGTTTGGAGTGGTCAGCATTCGTCAAACTGAAGCTAATTCGTCTAACGTAGTTCGACGAACAGAGGAATTTCGTCGAACGGAGTTCATCGAGCTGAGCCATTTCTTTGAGCGGAGTTTGTCGAGCTGAGCCATTTCGTCGAACGGAGTTCGTCGAGCTGAGCCATTTCGTCGAACGGAGTTTGTCGAGCCGAGCCATTTCATCGAACGGAGTTCGTCGAGCTGGGCCATTTTGTCTAATGGAGTTCATCGAGTTATGCCATGTCGTCGTACAGAGCAAGATTCGTTGAGCATAACCCTTAGGCGTTGAGTATAGCCCTTAGGCGTTGACTGTATCCTTAGCATTGAATCCAATTTCAAGCCTAAGTCCAAAAGCATTGAGTGCATTGAGTGTACTCAATGCGGCGTTGAGTGTGATGAATACACTCAACGACTTTCTGTTACATCTGTGATGCTAAGTTAGAAAGCATTGAGTGCGTTGAGTGTACTCAACATGGCGTTGAGTGTACTCAACATGGCGTTGAGTATGCTGCTTACACTCAACGCCATCAGTATTTGATGCTAAGTCGGAAGGCGTTGTGTGTGTTGCATACACTCAATGCGGCGCTGAGTGTACTGTTTACACTCGACGCCATCAGAAGGCGTTGAGTGAGTTAAGATCACTCAATGTTGTCAATGCTTTTACACTTAGACTCTAAGATTCTTGTTGGCGTCGAGTGTAAACAGCACACTCAATGTCGCGTTGAGAGTATGCAGCACACTCAACGCCTTCTGACTTAGCATTAAATATTGATGGCGTTGAGTGGATGCAACACACTCAACGTCGCGTTGAGTGCACTCAACGCACTCAATGCTTTCTGACTTAGCGTCACAGACCTAACTGCAAGTCGTTGAGTGTATTCATCACACTCAACGTTGTGTTGAGTGCACTCAACACACTAAACTCTTTTGTACTTAGGCTTGAAATTGGATTCAGTGTTATGGCTACACTCAACGCCTAAGGGCTATAATCAACGCCTAAGGGTTATACTCAACGAATCTTGCTCCGTTCAACTAAATGTCCCAGTTCGACGAACTCCATTCGACGAAATGGCCTAGCTCGATGAACTCCATTCGATGAAATGGCTCAGCTCGACGAACCCCGTTCGATTAAATGTCTCAGCTCGACGAACTCCGTTCGATGAAATGGATCAGCTCGACGAACTCCATTCGACGAAATTCCTTTGTTCGTCGAACTCCGTTAGACGAATTAGCTTCAGTTCGACGAACGTTGACCACTCCAAACCGACAACTACTCCAAGAAACTAATACATTGAATGATACACAAGAAGAGAAATATGGAAGATATACATGAAGAACAGTATGGAATATATACAGGAAGAACAGTATGGAAAAATATACAGGAAAAGACAAGCTTGGCAAAGGGAAGAAGTCACCACTTACCTCAAATCGCCAATCCAGCCACGTAAATGCTCCTGAAACTTCCGGCGCAATACTTCCTGAAACCTTTCAGGACGAAACAGGGTCAAAACCACATACCTAGGCCTCTAAAAATCCAAGATACTGGAAAAGCTTACCATAGAAACGTAGATCTAGGCGAGATCTATCCGGATCCACTCTCCAAAGAAGAAATCGAGCACCAAAACTCCAAAAATTAGTGGCCGAAATCTTAGGGAAGTCCGCCGCTCTCTTAATTCCAGAACAAGCCGACGATTTCACGAGGGAGACAAGTGAATAGGGTTTAAAGCGATGGGTTTCTATTTATACTGCATTTATCTGATTATTTTAATATAGAACATCATAATTAATTAAATAAAACACCAAAACGACCCGAAAACAAAACTTACCCGAAATTTAACGAAAATCGCACTGTATCTAAATACCGATGCTATGAACCCAACAACACAGTTGAAATTAATATTCGATGAACCAAACACGGGAAAACACCTCCCGAAGACAAACATAAGAATTCCCAAAGACGCTTCACCGAGTCACCAAACCAGACCCGACTCACTAGGAAATCTTGCAAACAGGCTAAACCCAGCGACACACACAGAAAACCTAAGAGCTAAAACAACGCTCTAACAATGGCAAAATGCTGAAAACACGTCAACATAATGCCCTGACTCACAAACACGCCAGATAATGAATTAAACCAAATATCGAAAAATCGGGGGCGTTACAGTCACTCCCCCTAAAAGAAGTTTCGTCCTGAAACTTTACGCACCAAAAGATTCCGCAAGGATAATAAAATCAAAGATTATAGAAGGGGAAATACATGTCGTAAGAAACTAGGAGAATAGATGAGGATGAGCCCTAGCCGATAGGATCAGCACTGTTGAAACCAAGAATTCGGTCTCTGTGGAGTTCACCCTTGGGGAAGGGGTGATCGCAAACTTACTTCTCCCCCACGAGCCAAACGACTAAGGAAATGGAACAAGGAGTAGACCTAAGGGCCCGTCATGGAGATCCCATGACACTCCCAGAAGATCTTAGAGTGCTTATCCTCCTTAGCCAATTGTCGGGCTAAGGATTCCTCAGAAAGTGCAAGAAGACCGGGGCACAAGAAAAACGTGCCTTCTGAAGTACCCCCTTGGGTCTATTTATAGTTTTCTTAAAACGTCCAGCAAATAGCCAACCTTCGTTGTTCTAAACAGCTATATGTAGTAAAAAGTGGCCTGCCTGAAAGATATAGTACCTAAACACCTAGAGGGGGGGGGGGGGGGGTGAATAGGTGACCTAATCCTTTTTTAACTTTAATGGCAGCAAACAGTTATATCACAGAATCTACTCTACTTTTGCACAGCAATCACACAGCATACACAGCCACAGCTCAATCACAGCACAGCAGACACAAAGTTTTATAGTGGTTCCCCAAGCTTTGGGTACATCCACTTTCCCCCTTCACCTATCTAGCAGTGTACTAGATTCGGCCAAACTTCACCACTGTCTCAGAACCCAAACTGGTTCCTACACCTCAGGCCCAAGGCCTTACAACTCAGCTTTATCCCAAAGCCTACACTCAGCCACAAAGGCCTACACTCAGCCAACAAGGTCTACACTCAGCCAACAAGGCCTACACTCAGAGATTTCAATCTCCTACACTCAGGCTCTCAAGCCCTACCCTCAGCCTTTATAAGTATAGGCTTACAAATCACTCAGATCCAAAGGATCCTACAAGATAAAAATGATTTACAAATATTAACTCAACAACTCAGAAACAAGATAGGGGAGTTGAGAGTTTCTTGATGAGTTCTTGGAAGAACTCAGCTGGATTCAATCTGACTTAGCTTTCTTCAAAGGTTCTTGAAAGTAGAACTGAATAAGAATGAATCCTCCTGCAGTTGATCCTTGATCTCTACTTCTTAAGATCCAGAAAATATCTGAACCCTTCTTCTCAGCCTAGTTCCAAAGGCTGATTTCTTGGATGGAGCCCTCTCTCTCCAACTTCTTAGATCTGCACTTGGATGGCTAGATCTTCTTGTGTTGATACTCTGTGAACCACTTTTTGAATTACTTCAACTACTTGAACCACAATGAACAACTATTTCTGTAAACTGTATGAGCCTATTTATAGGCCTTCTTCATGGTAACCGGCTGGTCCGGTCCATAACTAAATTCTGACATCTCTGACAGGTGCTGTAGACCGGCTGGAACGGCAGCTGTCAAGTCATCCAGTCAATTCTTGAAAATCTCTAACTGTCTGAAAGTGTCGAGACTTTCTGTCTTTAAGTGTCGACACTTATAGACCAAGTGTCGACACAAGTTGTGTAAGTGTCGACACAAGTCTAAAAGGTGTCGACACATCTCCTTGTGTTGTAGATACTATGTCTCGAAACAGATTCTTCTGCATGTGTCGACACTGAAATTGAGTGTAGACACAAGTACTTGATCTTCTATCTTTTGCTGAATTCTTCTAAGTGTCGACACATCTCCTTTGTGTCGACACAACTTCTTGTGTTGAATCTGTTAAGTGTCGACACTGCTTCTTAGTGTCGACACAAGTCTTCAATGTTGATACTTGCTGAGTGTCGACACAGCTACTTGTGTCGACACTTGATTCTTCTTTTGAGACTTCAGCTGAGTGTCGACACATTCCCTTAGTGTCGACACTTGTACTTAGAATAATTTGTAGATCTTGCTGTTCTTTGCTAAGTGTCGACACAACTCCATGTGTCGACACTTTCTTCCACTGTTGAGTCTTCAGCTGAGTGTCGACACATTATTCTGAGTGTCGACACTTTCTTCAAATGCTGACTCTTCTGTTGTGTGTCGACACATTGTTCTGAGTGTCGACACATACTTCAAGTGCTGACTCTTCTGTTGAGTGTCGACACATTGTTCTGGGTGTCGACAATTATACTTAGTTTCTGCAGACTTTTGCTGAGTGTCGACACAGCTCCAAGTGTCGACACTTTCTAGTGTAGACACAGTTCTTCGAGGTGTCGACACTGCTGTTAAGTGTCGACACTGCTGTTAAGTGTCGACACTGCTTGACTGTACTTTCTTCATTGAGTGTCGACACAGCTCCTTGTGTCGACACTTTCTGTCTGCTGTCGACTCTGCATCCCAGGTGTCGACACAATGACTCCAAGTGTCGACACTGCTTGTCTGGGTGTCGACATAAGTCTTCTTAAGTGTCGACACTTTCCCTCTGGGTGTCGACACATGGACTTAAACTTTTTGCTTCAGTCCAGTAATTACTTAACCTGCACAAGTAAACTCAACATACATCAAATACATTATGATGTATATCATTGAGTTGGTTGAGGCTTCTTCAAATCAGGTACATTTAACCAATGTACCCAACAATCTCCCCCTATTTGGAGAAGTCATAACCCTTAGTCAATGATATACACCATTCATAATTAAAATTACAAAATGATGTAAAACAGGATTATATACAGCAGGGTAAACATAAACATGTATAAATCACACATGTATACAAATTCATCAACACAGAACAAATAAGAAATAGACATATTCACAGAACAAACATGAAATATATTGATCATATATTGTTCTAACATCTGTCTTATATACTTTCAGAAGTTCACTAAATATGTTACATCCAAAAGATTACAAAATGAACTTCAAGAAAATTTTAAATCTATTTTTGCTCTGACTCCTTAATTACTATCCCTTTGCCAGCTTGGACTTTAGCTTGGACAGGAGCATCAGCAGTTGCAGCATCAGCAGGCTTCTTTCCTTTCAAGTCCTTCTTCTTAAGCTCTTCTGCTTTGATCTTCTGCCTTTCAAAATAATGGAATGGCTTAGGAAAGTACTTGCTAGGCTCCTGGGCAGTAGGAGGTAGCTTTCCCATCTTTGTCTTCCTTCTGTATTGAACTATTGCCTCCTGTCTAGCTTCATGCTTTCTCCATTCAGCTTCAGAGAACCATTTGTTCCTGTCTTGAATGTTGTCCTTGGCAGCTTTCCAGGCAGTTAATATAATATTCCTAGAGGTAGGGCTCCACTGTTCAAAGTCTGGCCTTCGTTCTGCTTGTTCCCTAAACCTCTTCTTTGACAGTCTTGTCTCTTCTTCTTTTTGTAGAGCTTCTTCTTCTTTCTGAAGAGCTGCTGCATGGCTTCAGATATAGGCTGAACCACTTTCTCCAGAATGACATTAGACTTCCCTTCAGTTGGGCTATACATGTGATGAACATCAGCTTGCACCATGTCAAAATCTGGTGGAGGATAGATCACTTGAGCTACTTCTGGTTGCTTACCTCCAAGATATGCAGGCTGAATTCCAGATTCTGCAACATTGTCATCATCATAAAGTGGAGGATAGCCCAGTGTAGCTCTGATGGAATTAGATATCCATTTGGCATGATCAGAGCTAGCTTTGACTAAAACTCTCTCCCCCTTTATGACTTCTCTAGCCATATGATCTCTGACATCATCCTTCTGGAATCTGATTTGACTATCCAAGTATCTGACTCCATCTTTAAAGAAAGGTTTAAGCTTTTTAAGTTGTTCAGATATGGCCTTCTGAGAGTCTTCAATAGCAGTCTTAACAGCAGAGATTTCTTCTTGAAATACCTTGTCAAATTCAACTTTAACAGCAGCAGTAGAAGTAGAAGGTCCAGCAGCTTGGTTCTTTAATTCAGTTACAATAGCATTATGGGAAGCAGTTAAATTGTCATTCATCCTTAACTGATTTTCAAGAACATATCCTTTCTTCAATTCTATGTCATCCACCTGTGCCTTGATCTTTTCCTGGTGTGTTGCCAAGTACACCACTGCATTTCCACCCTTGTAGAAGCAGTCTGTCATCTCTTTCTTGTTAAGGTTCATTTCAAACCTAATAGACTTTATGTCCTGGGCCAGATCAAATTGTAAGGATTTCTGCCCTTCATCCACATAAGCCTCTATGGCTTTTCTATGTTCATCCAGTTTTATCTGCAGGGCAATCATTAAAGCACTATAATCAACAATTGGAGTTTGCTGAACTATAGGCTGTGGGGCAATAGATTGAAGTGCCTTTTTATAACTTTGACTTCTTCTCTTGAAGACATAAAGTTTCTTCTACTTAGCCCTTGTAGCCTCCTCATCTTCAGATTCTGAGGAGCTGGCTATGTCAACCCTCTCTTTAGGGATAGGGGGCCTCTCTTTCTGCACTTCAGGTGCCTTCTCAGTTTCCTGCCTTATAGGCTCTTCCAGATTCTGCACTTGCTCCCCCTCAGTAGCAGCATTTTCTCCTTCAGCAGCAGCAGTCTCTTTGTCAAAATCTACTTGATCCAGATTTAAAAAAAAATCTTCCATTGTGTATTCTTGTGGAGACTGTGCAGGAGAAATTCTAGGTTCTTTAACCACTGGATCTGTAACATCTTCTAATACAGCAGATGTGTCTTCTCTAACAGCATCTGGAACTTGACTATCCAGCTGAGTTTGCTGATGAACATCAGACAAATCAGCATCTTCTATTAAAAATTCTAAAGTATTTAGGTCAGTGAGTACCTCTAGTATGGTGTTGGTGGCTTGTTCACTTTCCAGTGTAGAGGGTTCTTCTACAACTGGAAGCTCCCCCTGGCTGTGATCCTTATAGATTGGGCTTGCTTGTGGTAGCTCCCCCTGGATCTCAGCACCAGCTTGAGGAGCAGGTGAATTTACTGCAGGCTCTTCTATATTCTCATCAGATGAGAAGACAACAGGCTCTTCACTTCCAGAACTACTAGTGGACTCTTGTGCCACTGGAGCAGTCTTTCTCTTCTTCTTAGGAGGAGTGTCTTTCTCAGCAACTATCTTCTCAGGGGTTGGCATTTCCTTTGACAACACCCTGTCCCATCTAGAAAAGATCCTCAGATCCATCTTCCTCATGTGATTTATTTTACTTCCAGCAGCAATACTCATTACCTCTGGTATCACACCAGCTAGGTATAGACTAATGATTCTGCCCAGGTTGGGCTTCTTCAAGCTTTCTTTAATCTTCTCAAACACTATAACTGACCAATCTGTTTTTAGTGTGAAGATTATCCTTGTCATGATTCCAAACATATAGGCAGATACTCTGTCATGCCCTCCTGGCTTGCTGAGTAATACTTTACCAACTATCTCAGACATGAATTTTCCTTGATTGTTCATGCCTTTCCTGTTGAAAACCGAACCTATCTTCATCTTAGGATCAAGTCCACACCAGGTTAGAGCTTCCCTGGTCTTTGAAGCTGTAACCTCATCTTCTTCTTGAGTTCTTGGTAGCTGAAGAATCTTCCTCAGACTTTTAGGGGATACCTTAACCCTTGTACCATGAACTCTGGATTTGATCTTGTATCCAGATTCATCCAGCTTTGCTCCATTGAGGAATTCAAGTACCTCTTTCTTCCATATCTTAGTTGGTTCTGAAACTAGAAATTCTAACCCAGAATCGGCGACTAGGGTTACGACTGCCTGGATTTCTTGAACAGCATCAGTGAAAGCGCCGCGCACCAGCTCATATCCTTCGTTGACGTTCTCCTCTAGCTTAGGCGCCATTAGGGTTGAAGAATTCGTCTTGAGAGAAGAGAAATGTTGACTCAGAAGTTTTGGTCTCGAAACTTTTGAAAGCGTGTCGACACACAAAGACAAAACCCTATTTATACCTTTCTGATTTTGAAGATGAACAGGCGGGACAGCTAACTTAAAATGTGTCGACACTGGCAATAAGTGTCGACACTGACTTATAATGTCTCGACACACATGTGTCGACACAAGTTTAGTCAACAGATTTTATGTGTCGACACTTGTTTATGTGTCGACACAACATAACTCGACACATAGTCGAGACTTTACTTAGAAAATTCTGAGTAAAACTTAAGTGTCGACACCACATTGGATGTGTCGACACCTACTTGGCATGTGTCGACACTAATATTCTGAAGTGTCGACACCAACTTCCTAGATGTGTCGACACCTTTTTCCTGAAGTGTCGACACCACTATTCTGTGTCGACATAGACTTGTCTATGTGTCGACACCTTTTTACTTAGCCAATTTCAATTCTATAAACTTAGTCTAAGTTTATCATTCCTAGTTCAATTTTGAATCTATTTAACTTAGCTTCTTCTAGGGGCTTAGTATACATATCAGCTATTTGATTATCAGTTTTAACATATTCTAATAAAATATCTTTTCTTTCTACATGCTCCCTAAGAAAATGATATTTAATTTCAATATGTTTTGTTCTACTATGAGATACAGGGTTATTAGCTATTGAAATAGCACTTGTAGAATCACAGAAAAGTGGAGTTCTACTTACCTGAAATCCATAGTCCTCTAGCTGATGTTGTATCCACAGAAGTTGAGCACAGCAACTTCCTGCAGCCACATACTCTGACTCTGCAGTGGAGATAGCCACACTGGTTTGCTTCTTGCTACTCCATGAAATTAGTCTCCCACCTAGGAATTGACAGGTTCCAGTAGTGCTTTTTCTATCTTCTTTGCATCCTGCAAAGTCTGCATCTGAATAACCTGTTAGATCAAAATCTCCATTCCTAGGGTACCAGAGGCCTAGATAGGGAGTGCCCTTTAGATATCTCAATATTCTTTTGACTGCAGTCAAATGAGACTCTTTAGGGCAGGCTTGATACCTTGCACAAACACATGTAGCATACATGATGTCTGGTCTACTAGCAGTCAAGTATAATAGGGAGCCAACTATCCCTTTATACAAGGTTTCATCTACAGGTTTCCCTGCATCATCCTTGCTAAGAGACATACTTGACCCCATAGGAGTCTTCATGGTGCTGGATGAATCCATACCATATTTCCTTATGAGTTCTAGGGTGAACTTGGACTGACATATGGATAAACCACTTTCAGTCTGTTTAACTTGGAGACCCAAGAAAAACTTCAGCTCTCCCATACTACTCATCTCAAACTAACCTTGCATAAGTTTTGCAAACTTTTTGCAAAGGCTGCTTTCAGTAGACCCAAATATAATGTCATCTACATATATTTGGACTAGTATAACTTTGCCTCTAGATTCCCTAAGGAATAGAGTCTTATCTATTTTCCCCCTTGAGAACTTGTTCTCAATGAGGAAACTAGATAGGGTTTCATACCAAGCCCTAGGGGCTTGCTTTAACCCATATAAATCTTTCCTAAGTCTATAGACATGATGAGGTAGAGTTGGATCAACAAAACCTAAAGGCTGTTCCACATAGACTTCTTCTTTAAGATTACCATTCAGGAATGCTGACTTGACATCCATTTGATAAACTTTGAATCTTTGATAGGTTGCATAGGCCAAGAACATCCTTATGGCTTCCAGTCTGGCTACTGGAGCAAAGGTTTGATCAAAATCAATACCTTCTTCTTGCCTATATCCTTTAGCAACCAGTCTTGCTTTATTCTTAATGATGACCCCTTGTTCATCCATCTTATTTCTGTAGATCCACTTAGTTCCTATTACATTGTGGTCTTTAGGTTTAGGAACAAGTTCCCAGACCTTGCACCTCTTGAACTGATTAAGCTCTTCTTGCATTGCTTCAGTCCATTGTGGATCTTGTATTGCTTCTTCAAACTTCTTAGGTTCAACTTGAGACAGAAAACTGGAGAAGATGGCAGCATTCTGGTTTCTACTCCTTGTTTGTACTCCTTGTCTTGGATCTCCAATAATCTGCTCTACTGGATGATCTCTAAGATGCCTGTTGGCTGGTGGCATCCTAACTTCTGGTTGAACCTCTCCAGCATCTTCATCATGCTGAACTCCTTGAACTTCATCAGTAACTGGTACATGTAGTTCTCCCCCTGGACAATAGCCACTGTCTTCTTCTATAGCAAGCTTGTCCATCTTCTGTGTTAAACCTGTGGGGCTGCATACACTACTAGACAACTCATTGTTAATAAGTTTAGTCTCATCAAAAACTACATGCACAGATTCTTCTACAACTTGTGTAGACAAGTTGTAGACTCTATAAGCCTTACTGTTATTGTTGTACCCAACAAAAATTCCCTCTTGGGACTTGGCAGCAAACTTGGTCAAGTAAGACTTCCCATTGTTAAGTATGAAGCATTTGCAACCAAAGATCCTGAAGTAGGATAGGTTTGGTTTCCTGCCTTTCACAACTTCATAGGGGGTCTTGTTGAGCCCTTTAGTGATGGTAGCCCTATTTATAACATGGCATGCAGTGTTAACTACTTCAGCTCAGAAATACTCTGGCAGTGATGTATCACTTAATAGGGTCGTACCAGCCTCTATCAAGGTCCTATTCTTCCTTTCAGAAATGCCATTTTGCTGAGGTGTTCTAGGTGAAGAGAATTCTTGAAATATCCCAAAGTCTTCACATAGTTTTGTCATGCTATCAGAATGAAATTCAGTACCATGGTCACTTCTAATCTTGACCACTGTACTGTCTAGTTCATTCTGAATTTGCTTGACAAAGTTATGGAAGACACTAGGTGTTTCAGATTTCTGTCTTAAGAAGAACACCCAGGAAAACCTTGAGTAGTCATCTACAACTACAAGGGTATAGACCTTCCTACCTAAGCCGTGAACTGGCATTGGACCAAAGAGATCCATATGCAAGAGGTATAAGCACCTCACAGCATCTTTGTTTTCTATGCTTCTAAAGGTGGATTTAGTCTGCTTGCCCTTTTGACAAGCTGAGCAAATACCATCTTTAACACACTTAACTTGAGGACCATTCCTCACTAACTCTTTGCTAAAGAGTTTGCTAATAGTCTTGTAGTTAAGATGGGCAAGCCTCTTGTGCCATTTGACACAATGAGAGACTGTCTCATCAGCTACAAGACACACTGGAGAACCATTATTCTCAACCATAATGTCTAAGCAATAGACATTTCTTTTCCTATAACCAGTCAAAATGATCTCTTGATCACTTGACCTCTTGATATGACAACCATTTTTAACAAATGAGATGTCATACCCCACATCACTTAATTGACTTATATTTATTAGGTTGTGTTTCAACCCTTCAACATAAGCCACTTGAGTAATGGTAACTAAGTGACTAGAAATGTTATCAAATCCTTTGATGATTCCTTTTTCAGAACCACCAAAGGTAACTTTTGGACCATCTTTGATTGGAATGTAGTCCTTTAGTAGTCCCCTAGTTCCAGTCATATGTCTGGAACATCCACTGTCCAAGTACCATGTTGGGGTATGGCCACTTGGACTTACCTGCAAAACAGATTAATTAACCTTAGAACCCAAAGAATTCTTGGGTCCTTGGTAATTGTTAGTTTGCAATTTGACAAACCTACCTACTGGCTTTCCAGCAGGTAATTTGCAACTCACTTTGGCACTAACATTGTGCCAACAGTCCATTCCAAAATGGCCAATCTTGCCACAGCACCAACATTCAAACTTATTGTATCTTTGCTTAGGTACTGTCTTTGCTGTTTTATCTACAGCAGACTTGTTGAATGTTGGGGCTTTGCCCTTGGACTTGGACTTGGACTGCTCAGTCCTTGCAGGTCTAGTAAAGCCCAGTCCAGTTTTACCCTTGTGATGAATAAATTCATCAATTATAGGTAACACTGACTTAGGTTTAGAAAACCTAGCAACTAAGTCCTTTTCCTTCTGAAGATTAATCTCCAGACTCTTGATTTGATCATTCTTAAAGGTAATAGTCCCCATCTGAATCATTGTTATGTGTTTCAGCCTGGCTATTTCATTAAGCTTTTGATCAAATAATTTCTCAGAATCTGTTGCAGCAGCTTTTAGATCAGCAATTTCCTTTGCCTGACTTTTGGCTAGGGACTTGCTTTTCTTGTAAGCTTGCAATAGCACTTTATATTCATCTATAAGCTGATGAATATCATCCTCAGACTCAGATACATTCTCATCACTTGATGAAGAAGAATCTGATTCTGTACTAGAACAAGAAACTGAACTTAGAGTTGAACTTTGTACCTTACTGGGTCTTGGATGCTCCAGGATTTTGTCATGCTTAGTCAAAGCCATTAGCCCTTGAAATTGGCAGTCTTCTTGTTCATATATAGACTCCATGATCTGCATGAATTCTTCTTCTTCTTCTTCAGCAAACAGCCCTATGTAAGCCTCAGCTTCAGACTCAGTTTCTGAAGAAGAGATTTTTGATAGAGTCTTCTTCTTCTTGACAACAAATGACTTTTCTTTCTTGCCTTTAAAATGAGTCTTTTTCCTGTCACCAGATTCCTTTCTCTTTTCAGGACAATCTGCAATAACATGACCTTGTCTATTGCAGCAATAACACACTATCTTAGAACCAGTTGCCTTGCTAGATTTTTTCCTCTTCATATCCTTCTTTGAAGACTTTTTGTTCTGATAGAAGTCTTCTTTTCCTTGTGAAGTAGAGGGCCTTGACCTCCACTGTTTCTTCTTCAAGAATTTCTGAAAGTGTCTAGTGAAGGCGGCAAAGTCTTCATTACTTTCACTGCTTTCAGATTTTGTGCTGGCTGACTCATCTGACTCTGATTCAACTACCTTTGGAGGTGGAGTTGATGACTTATTCCTGCACTTTCTGGAGGCTTCTGTCTTGAAAGCTACTGTTCTTTCCTTGTGTTCAGTCCTTGTTGATTTCTCCTCCTCTTTCCTCACTGTCAATTGCATTTCATAAGACAATAACTTGCCAAACAGTGTAGGTGGAGGAATTTCTCCCAACTTAGCCATTTCTCTTATGGCACAGATCTTGGTGTCCCAATCTTTGGTTAGGGACCTTAAGAACTTGTCATTTAGTTCATAGTTACTGAACTCTCTTCCATAAGACATGAGTTCATTCACTATTCTGTAGAACTTCTTATAGCACTCAGTTATGCTATCACCCTTTCCTTGTCTAAAACTCTCATACTCCTGATTTAGCAAGGATTTTCTATCTTGTTTAACTTCTTCAGAACCCTCCATATACACAATAAGAGTGTCCCACATCTCTTTGGCTGTCTTACAGTGTATAAGATTCTGAAATGTTGCATCATCTATGGCACTCACTATAATGTTTTGTGCCCTCTTGTCCATGGTGGCTAGGACAATCTCATCCTTAGTCATTTCAGAGAAATCCTTTGGAGTTCTCTGATTTGCATCTAGAACAGATATCTTCATGGGAACATATGGCCCCTCTTTTACAGTGATGTAGATCCTAGGGTCTGAGGCTTCCATAAACAGCCTTACCCTTTCCTTCCAGATCCCAAAGATCTCTTTCCTGCATATGGGCAATTTCATGGAACCCAATTCCTTGTGATTTTCAGAGGAACCCATGGTTCTTGATTTTCTTGAATCTGTATTTTGACTTAGACCGAATCTGCCACTCAGGATCTCCTCAGACTGTTAGTCCTTTTTGAGCAACCTCGCTTTGATACCACTTGAAAGATATAGTACCTAAACACCTAGAGGGGGGTGAATAGGTGACCTAATCCTTTTTTAACTTTAATGGCAGCAAACAGTTATATCACAGAATCTACTCTACTTTTGCACAGTAATCACACAGCATACACAGCCACAGCTCAATCACAGCACAGCAGACACAAAGTTTTATAGTGGTTCCCCAAGCTTTGGGTACATCCACTTTCCCCCTTCGCCTATCTAGCAGTGTACTAGATTCGGCCAAACTTCACCACTGTCTCAGAACCCAAACTGGTTCCTACACCTCAGGCCCAAGGCCTTACAACTCAGCTTTATCCCAAAGCCCACACTCAGCCACAAAGGCCTACACTCAGCCAACAAGGCCTACACTCAGCCAACAAGGCCTACACTTAGAGATTTCAATCTCCTACACTCAGGCTCTCAAGCCCTACCCTCAGCCTTTATAAGTACAGGCTTACAAATCACTCAGATCCAAAGGATCCTACAAGATAAAAATGATTTACAAATAATAACTCAACAACTCAGAAACAAGAGAGGGGAGTTGAGAGTTTCTTGATGAGTTCTTGGAAGAACTCAGCTGGATTCAATCTGACTTAGCTTTCTTCAAAGGTTCTTGAAAGTAGAACTGAATAAGAATGAATCCTCCTGCAGTTGATCCTTGATCTCTGCTTCTTAAGATCCAGAAAATATCTGAACCCTTCTTCTCAGCCTAGTTCCAAAGGCTGATTTCTTGGATGGAGCCCTCTCTCTCCAACTTCTTAGATCTGCACTTGGACGGCTAGATCTTCTTGTGTTGATACTCTGTGAACCACTTTTTGAATTACTTCAACTACTTGAACCACAATGAACAACTATTTCTGTAAACTGTATGAGCCTATTTATAGGCCTTCTTCATGGTAACCGGCTAGTCCGGTCCATAACTGAATTCTGACATCTCTGACAGGTGCTGTAGACCGGCTGGAACGGCAGCTGTCAAGTCATCCTGTCAATTCTTGAAAATCTCTAACTGTCTGAAAGTGTCGAGACTTTTTGTCTTTAAGTGTCGACACTTATAGACCAAGTGTCGACACAAGTTGTGTAAGTGTCGACACAAGTCTACAAGGTGTCGACACATCTCCTTGTGTTGTAGATACTATGTCTCGACACAGATTCTTCTGCATGTGTCGACACTGAAATTGAGTGTAGACACAAGTACTTGATCTTCTATCTTTTGCTGAATTCTTCTAAGTGTCGACACATCTCCTTTGTGTCGACACAACTTCTTGTGTTGAATCTGTTAAGTGTCGACACTGCTTCTTGGTGTCGACACAAGTCTTCAATGTTGATACTTGCTGAGTGTCGACACAGCTACTTGTGTCGACACTTGATTCTTCTGTTGAGACTTCAGCTGAGTGTCGACACATTCCCTTAGTGTCGACACTTGTACTTAGAATAATTTGTAGAACTTGTTGTTCTTTGCTAAGTGTCGACACAGCTCCATGTGTCGACACTTTCTTCCAGTGTTGAGTCTTCAGCTGAGTGTCGACACATTGTTCTGAGTGTCGACACTTTCTTCAAATGCTGACTCTTCTGTTGTGTGTCGACACATTGTTCTGAGTGTCGACACATACTTCAAGTGCTGACTCTTCTGTTGAGTGTCGACACATTGTTCTGGGTGTCGACACTTATACTTAGTTTCTGCAGACTTTTGCTGAGTGTCGACACAGCTCCAAGTGTCGACACTTTCTGGTGTAGACAGAGTTCTTCAAGGTGTCAACACTGCTGTTAAGTGTCGACACTGCTTGACTGTACTTTCTTCATTGAGTGTCGACACATCTCCTTGTGTCGACACTTTTTGTCTGCTGTCGACTCTGCATCCCAGGTGTCGACACAATGACTCCAAGTGTCGACACTGCTTGTCTGGGTGTCGACACAAGTCTTCTAAAGTGTCGACACTTTCCCTCTGGGTGTCGACACATTGACTTAGAAACTTTTTGCTTCAGTCCAGTAATTACTTAACCTGCACAAGTAAACTCAACATACATCAAATACATTATGATGTATATCATTGAGTTGGGTGAGGCTTCTTCAAATCAGGTACATTTAACCAATGTACCCAACACTGCCAACAGCGTGACTTCTCTGTTTTGGAAAGCTATTTGCACCCCTAGCAAGGGCATCCAGATAATTTTGTCTTTGGATCCTACAGGGAGTGTTTCCTAGACTCGGGGTCAACTCGCCTCAACTCGACACCCTGCTGGGCATACGCGGCCTGGCTCCCGCAGCTCGCCTTCCATCCTTAAGAGAGTGCGAGCCTGGCCGTTGTGGCTCGCTAGTCCTTATTCGGAGGCGGGATGGAGGAAAGGTCACCTATGCGAGAGCGGGCTGGATGGGCTGGCTCGCGTAGCTCGCCTGCCTAGCTTTAGCGAGAGCGAGCCGGCCATCGGGGTTCGCCCGCCGGCTGTTCTGACGTGGGCCAATTTCTTTGGCGCGCTTGCCTGGCCTGGTGGACCCACTCGGCGAACACGGGGTTGTACACAATTCCCGCTCTGTTTGAGCTTGGCAAAGCTCGGAAAGAAACATCCAACCCCAAGTGTTCTGTGAGTGTTTTGCTGATCTAGAGAGAAGCTTTTGGCTGGTCCCACCAGTATGCTATAAATATGCCACCATGCCTTCAGGAAAAATCCCACCTTCCTTTAACCTCCCTTGCGAACTGTAGTTGAACAACGCATGTGTCCGAAGAGATGCGAGTGCGCCTAGCGGCCGCGAGGGAGGGAAAATGGGAGAAAGTTCTTGATGTCGCTCCATGGTTGGCATGCGGATCACCCGGCCCCCTCTTTAGGCTGAAGAAAGGGAAGATCGTCATGCGGTCCCCTGGGAACGACTCCCCGGGGTGCAGCTCGGCGGTCGGTGCCGAGGTCGCCTATGAGGTATGCCGACCTTGTGTCTGATTCGTCATTCTGCCTATGATTCCTTCTCTTGTAGGAGACGGCTCACGAAGATTGAGCCGATGGAGGGGAGCGGGGTCATTCACTCCCACTGATAATCGAGCGGGCTGCCAGCCCTTCATCCCATGGGCATGCCCCTCTGGCGATTTCCCAGTCGCCAATTCCCCCTGTGCTGGGGAAAACCTTCGCAGTTCTTGAAGGAGGGCCCTTTCAGGGCCGGCCAGGCACCTCCCGGCCATCTGCCGGCGTGGGCGACATGCCGACTTCAGGTGAGTTTGTACTCTTGCCTGTTTATTACTGCTTGCTTTTTCTGACCTTCCCTCTATAAGCTTTAACGCGATCTCCTCCTCCGACGTCGACATCAGCGAGGGATATTCGCCTGCTCCCGATACGGATCATATCTCGGAATATCTGCTGGACCCGCTGGATGCTGAGGGAATGAAGAAGCGGGTGACGCGACTATTTCAAAAACAATCTCTGCTGCTACAAGAGGTCTGCAATAGGGTAGACGAGGACATTGCCGAGGCAGAGGAGCGATTCGCTATTCTGGAGGGCATGAGGCGTCCAGCTGATGGGGATGGAACTACTTCTCCAGGGGTGCACGTGGGCGACGGAGCGGCTTAGGCATGCCACGGAGTAGGTCGACCTGTCCCAGCGGGAATTAACGGCGATTCGCAAGTACTTCTATCCTTACGTGCCTCCTCGATCTGGGATGCAGGGGTGGCGCAGGTGGAAGTGGATCCAGCACTGAGCCACCCTCCCCTTCCTCTCTACTGATCACCATGCCCGGGTCGCACCTGCATCCTAAACTAACTCGAGTAATAATTTCTTTTCAGGACATCGAACTTTCGCTTGTAATAATTTGAGACCTCTCGCCCGCCAATGGGCTCATATTTGCTCCATGTTTCCTATGATTACGCTGCTTGCTTCTCTTCGGGCCAGTGCGAACGAGATGCCCTTGTTTTCCTACCCTTTCTTCAAGCGGTTGCGAGAATGTTGAACCGGCTTGCCTAGACCGCCTACCTAGTATTGGCGTGAGTGAGTCGGGAATCCGCCAAAAGCTAGTCGAAGCGGCTCGCCTGCTGCTTTTGGCGGGTGCGAATCGCGGCTCAACCACCTCTTAGGAGAATGCGAGTTAGCGTAGCTCACTGCCGAGTAGCCATTATGGCACAGCAGCGAGCTGGTACGAGTCTGTCGTGGGTCCGGAAGTCGAAACGTCAGGGCATATTTTGCTATCCGCACATTTCCTGCCGGCGGAACATTTTTCCTGCCCTTTTTTCTTCCTATAAATAGGACATACCGACCCTTTCTTACGTACCGTATTTAAGACTTCCTTTCCTCCTCCACTCCTCGCGACACCCGACTCGCCCGCTCCCTACGAGAACTACAACATCTCGCTTAACAATTTATCTGCGAGATGGGCAGTGGAGGCGGCAACGCTGATGGGAGGAGCAATTGCGCCTGGACTATCTCCGAACACAATTTCTCCAACGCCACCATTTCCAAAGGCGAGTTATTTGATGCGATCGGCGACTACATTCTGCCTGGATTCATGCGAGGCGACCCGGGGAGGGGGAAAATCAACGACCTCTTAGGAGAGAAACGTGCCATCCCCACGACGCATTTCGATGCGGGCCTCCGGCTTCCTCTATGGCCAGATGTCCTCCAAATAATGAAATACTTCAGGGTCATCCTATAAGACCCCTCCCCTTACCAAGGAGTTAACCCGATCTTATGCCCAGAACCGCGACCTTTCGGTGACACTAACACACGGGCTAGTCGACCCAGAAAGATGCAGATCCTGCCAGCTAGTACGATCATTTACCTGTAGGTCAATTGAGAATAGAAGTACAATAGAATGAAAACTAGCAAGTCCACAAGTCACAACAATAACATCATATATATAATGAAAAGGTACAACAGTCCACAATGAGTACAAAAAGTGAGAAGGGCTTATGCCCGTACATGAAAAAAAAATGTATAGTAAATCTCTCTCACACACACTATAACACTATGCTGAAGCAAACTCTAAACAAGCGCACTCGTCATCACCTGATGCTGAGTTACGGTAGTAGCACATGGTATCTGCTCCTCAAGTCCTGCCACCTCGTCCTGCTGGTCATACTGGTGCTCCATCTCCTCGAGCTCTTAAAATGATACGGTCACAACCGACCGTTAGTCATAAAGACTAAGCCATTATCGTCCTCGCCTCACCCCCGTGACTCCTAGGCACCGAGCGGGAGGATGAAGTGGAGGACAACAAAGCAGTTTCAAAATAGAAGCAGGTGACGGTGGATCTATTCTATCATGGATATATTTCTAACAGTTATGTCATTACATAAGCAGTTCTATATATATAGCACATGTAAAGTAAGTAAGCAATACTGAAAGAAGAGTGCAGTAAGTAAAGTAAAGAAAGAGCAGAAAGTAAACTATCTACCGCTACACTAACATCGCAAGAGTACCTTAACTTATATGAATGCTCATACAAACTTATAAGTTAAGGTTTCAGAAATATAACTTATCATATAAAAGAGCCCATACTAATTTATATGATAAGGATCCATGGTGCGTATGACCTAAATATGTATGTATGTTATGTATGCAGGTTATGATTCATGCAAGTGCAACTCACACACACGACTTTGTGATCACAGACCTTTAGTTCCAGCTTTTTGGAGCTAGCATCACTCTCTGGTACCTGATGCGTAAGATCACGGCAGTGAACCGGTCGCACAAGTAATATAAAGTGGGCAAGTTTTCCCAAGTATCGATCTCTCAAGGAACACAGTAAGGTGGAGTTAATTTCGAGGAGGACTTGAGATTGAAGTCCTTAGGTCGGAGTTAACTAAGGGGGTTTTGAAATTACGGACAAATAAAATAAAACACTATCAACTACTCCTAAGCAACGCCGCTATGCGAAGCTTCGCTAGGCGGGATGGAAGACTAGTCGGGCCGCTATACACCGAATCACTTGGTGGATGGGCGCGTAGGCTTGCGGATGAGGTGATGAGAATGGCAGAATGAGGGTCGTGAGCACCTCTTCGCTACGCACGCTTCTAGCAATTGCTAGAACAGCAAGGGTGGATGGTGGTGGATGGAATATGGGCGCACCTCAAGTAAATATAACGAAAATATACAATCACATAGACATGATTACACATAAACGTATATTACACTAAGCATAGCTTCATCAAATACAAAGAGTTCAACTAAACTATCAACAACAAGAGAAGAAAAGTGTGCGAAATCGACCGGATCCGAAGCCTTGCTGAGGATTCACGGTTGGAATCGTCGGGTTGCCAATCCGCATCCAAGCTCGGTCCGCAACTACGTCCGGGGTAGAGAAGGGTTGTCACCACCTTCCAATGGCCCGTCTTCTTCGTGTCACGATCCGGTGGAGGATGGCACAACTTCCCCTAGCTTGATGGAGAAAGCTAGGTCAAGCCCTTCTTGAAGCTCAAGGATGAAGGAGGAGGCCGAGAGGAAGCTCCGGCTTGGATTTGGCGGTGAAAGCTTGCCTGGAGCACCTCCCTAGGGTGGAGATTGAAGGAGGACGACGAAATCCCTCCTCGGAGATGAAAATGGCAGAGAAATGTCGAGCCCCGGATCGTCTTCTTAAATTAGTGCGAGACCTGCACTATTTATACAAAGCAGAAATGAACAATGCGCATGATCACGGGCGCACGACCAGTGGTCGTGCGCACTATGTCCGGTGATCGTGCGCACTGTCATGGAAAATTAGGAAGAAGAATTGGGATAATGCGCACGAGCAGTGGCGCACGACCAGTGGTCGTGCGCACTAAGTTCAATGGTCGTGCGATTACCCCAGACAGGACTCCAGAAAAGAGGAATTAATGCGCACGATTAGTGGAGCACGACCGGTGGTCGTGCGCACTAGGTCCAGTGGTCGTGCGCTTACCCCAGGCTGATTCTAGAAAATGTAGAGTAGTGCACACGATCAGGGGCGCACGACCAGTGGTCGTGCTCATTAGAACCCATGATTGTGCGCAGTATTCCTGTTTCACAACCATCCCGGAACACGCACACGACCCCTGTACCGAAAGGAAAAATCAATCACTGATATGTGCAGACATTCCAGGCAATCACACAAAGGAGTACGAACTAAAAAAATAACAAAATACACAACCACGGGCATAAATGTGCACTTCCTATGGAAATAAAGATAGGATGAAATATGAATGATATAGAACTAAAAGTGAAGTGCAAACGCGTGAAAACTAGCCCAGATGAGTCCGAAAATAGGTATATAAAGTGGACTCATCACACCCCCAGACTTAACTGTTTGCGCGTCCCGAGCAAACAAAATCTAAGCAGATAGGGAAAATTATTTAGCTAACAAGGAAATTGCGATACGGAGTACCATGCGAAGTCGCATGCTCGCACGCGTAAAAATATAATAGAAGAAATTTCTAAGTATGCAAAATAGTTTATACTTTTCACAATGCGTATCAACATTTTATTATTACTCAAAAATGGAATCATGGTGAATCATCCGGTCATGCATAGGGAGAAAGTAGGCTAATCGCTAGGCGAGCATTGCCAAAGATTAGGGCTCGGGATAACCTCCAAAGGAATCCACCAATATCGGTGACCATATGCTTGCCCTTTCGCATTCTCTCCACGGCAATGGTTTGGTTCACGCACGAATTAGTAGGACTTTAGGTGAAGAGATGGGGCTTGGGTTTCGGTGAGGTAAACAAAGATAAACAGGAAGGCTATGCACCTAACCCAAATGAGCTAGTATAAAATGAATCCCTCTACTAAGCAAAATACATGCGGGTACACCACACCCCCAGACTTAATTTTTCAAATATGGGTGTGTGTACTGCCTACTCCAAATACAATCTCATTTCCAAAATGATTTTCAATTAAAACTTTTTCTTTTCATTTTTTTTTCACAATTAACATCTTTTTTTTTCTTTTTCAAATAACTTATCTTTTAACAATTTCAGCACATATAAGCTTTGGAGCACATCCACATATTCACATGTAACAGCACCACATCAACACCCCAGCATGAAAAATGTAAAACTCTAAAACTCAACTTGGGAGTGCGACTAGGATTGGCTTTGAGGCTTTGGTGAAATAAAGGTGGAGCTGAATCAAAAGAATGGGTAGGCACAACGGGGCTAGCGAGGACAAGACGTTAGGAATGGTACAAAACTCAACCGGCCCAAAATGATGGCCTACATCACGCTCATGCGAGTGAACTAACCTATACTCATGCTTCAAGAATAGCTTGGGGCATGTTCTTAGCCAACGAGAAAGACTATCCATCCTCCCGACTCGAGCAATACAAAACTAACGGCCGTCTACACACATCCCTAAGCTATCGTCGGATTCACACTGGATTCACCAATTTTTGAGTAAAATAAAAAGATATTTACGCAAATAAAAAAGTATAAAACTATAAGCATACAGAAAAATTAAATCTACTCTAATTTCTACACGAGACGTGAGCACTTGACTAGGAGCACATCAAGGTCAACATTTTACTCTGTCTCACAATCCTATGTCAGCACCATAATTTTCCCAAATCATACAAAAGAAACGAGTTTAACTCGCAGCACGCAAAAAGCTAAGCACGCGCTCATGTGGGTGCAGTGGTGTGTGATGCAATAAACTAATCAAAATAAAACTATAAAAGCTTCGAGTATGCACATGAGATGTGCACGTGCAAAAGGTAACAAAACTGGCCCTCCCCCGGACTTAAACTAAGCAACATAGCATATGATAGAGAAATTAAAATCATAAAGAGCTAAGGTAAGAGGTTACCCAATGCTCAGCTAGTGAGCATACCAGAAGATGCGTGGAAACCTGAAGCAGGCCCGCCATACGAAGAATCACAACCCCGCCAATGCGATTTTCTATGAATACCTGCAGGGGTGAGCTCCGCAAAAACAAAAGAAAAATATACAAAAAGAAATGCTAAAACTAAAATAGACATGAAAATAAAAATGCAGGAAATGAAAGATAAGTACTGGGGTTATTGTCATCCCAGCACGACTTATTAAATTTTATACAGTTCTAGCTAATGGGCCTATGAAAAGAAAAATGCACATGTAACTGTTCCAATATCCGTTTCGGTAATGGGTACCGATACGGCGATAGAACAGTTACCCCTCTACCTAAATAGTAATACCTGCCCAACACAGGTAGAGGAAATAGGAAGTAAGAAGAGAAGGAGCGCTGGTCCTCACTCTTCTCACCACAAAATGAATCCTTGCCCAGCAAGGTTTCGTCCACGACAAGTTCGCTGGGGGCGAAGGTGACGGCAGGGGCTTCCACTGTGAAGGAGGTAGGAACCTCCTCATACAAGAGGATGCACTCATCGACAGCCTGAGTATAAGACTCAACATCAACCCAACTTACCCGTGGAGATTCAACCTGCACAGGCTCAGATAAGGAAGGGGGGGGGGTCAAGAAATAAAAGAGACGAAGAACATAAAGAAATAATTGGGGGAGTGATCCCGGTTTCACTCCCCAAAGGCTGAGGTATAAAAATATCGTCGGCAATGTCGACAATGCTACAAGGCTCGGCCGGATCCATAGATTCCTCCACCAAGACTTGGACTTCCTCCTTTGGTATCGAGGGAGAATCCTCGACACCAGGAAGGTTGTCCTCCTCCATGGGAGTGGAAACAACCCATGTATCACAAGCCTCAACTTGTGTTGCATCGTCGAAAATGTCTTCAAAGACGACTGAAGTAGAATGCACAAAAGGCGGAAGAACTTTGCTTGGATAAAAGTCAAGCATAGGTTCCTCACAAAGAATCGGCTCTACGCTTGGAGATGTATGCACATGAGAGATGGGCTCAGCCATGTCGAAGCCTAGATCAACAACACATCTGGCGGTTGTGTCCACATCATTCCCTTCAACAAATGAAGGTGACAGGGATACATAATCAGATGATGAAGGTGTGCCACCAAGGGTAGGATTCAGGATGATTCGGATGTCCGGCTCATCATCCTCTTCCATAACACGGAGATACTCGGCACAATCCTTCAGGACATGATCTGTTCTACGACAATACAAACACTTTCTCCCATTACGCTGCGGTCCTTGTGGGGCTGGAGAGGAATAGGAGGACGGTGTATGTGGCGAGGACGATTGACCATAAGCTCGGGGCACAGTGTTCGAAAGGTTTTACGAATACAGAATCTCATGTATTGTGCGCTGAGGCTTATGCTCAATATCTCTCGTAGGGCATTCATGACTAGCGTGGGAAGGCTTCCCACACCAACGACATTGGGCATACGAATATCCCCACATGGTGTCGAAATAGCAGATTCAAAATAAATTGTGCAAATTACTAAATCCAACAATATATTACTACAATTGCCTAAAGAAACAAGAAAAAGGCAGGCAAAACAGAAATAGAACAAAACAAAAGCGATTTACAAAGGAAAAGGAAAGCAATCTCACGTCTCCCTCTCCAGAAACTCACACGACTGTGTTCCCCGGCAACGGCGCCAAAACCTTGATACGTAAGATCACAGCAGTGAACCGGTCGCACAAGTAATATAAAGTGGGCGAGTTTTCCCAAGTAACGATCTCTCAAGAAACACAGTAAGGTGGAGTTAATTTCGAGGAGGACTTGAGATTGAAGTCCTTAGGTCAGAGTTAACTAAGGGGGTTTTGAAATTGCGGACAAATAAAATAAAACACTATTAACTACTCCTAAGCAACGCCTCTATGCGAAGCTTCGCTAGGCGGGATGGAACAGTAGTCGGGCCGCTACGCACTGAATCACTAGGCAGATGGGCACGTAGGCTTGCAGATGAGGTGATGAGAATGCCGGAATGAGGGTCGTGAGCACCTCTTCACTACGCACGCTTCTAGCAATTGCTAGAATGGCAAGGGTGGATGGTGGTGGATGGAATATGGGCGCACCTCAAGTAAATATAACGAAAATATACAATCACATAGACATGATTACACATAAACGTATATTACACTAAGCATAGCTTCATCAAATACAAAGAGTTCAACTAAACTATCAACAACAAGAGAAGAAAAGTGTGCGAAATCGACCGGATCCGAAGCCTTGCTGAGGATTCACGGTTGGAATCGTCGGGTTTTCAATCTGCGTCCAAGCTCGGTCCGCAACTACGTCCGGGGTAGAGAAGGGTTGTCACCACCTTCCAATGGCCCGTCTTATTCGTGTCACGATCCGGTGGAGGATGGCACAACTTCCCCTAGCTTGATGGAGAAAGCTAGGTCAAGCCCTTCTTGAAGCTCAAGGATGAAGGAGGAGGCCGAGAGGAAGCTCCGGCTTGGATTTGGTGGTGAAAGCTTGCCTGGAGCGCCTCCCTAGGGTGGAGATTGAAGGAGGACAACGGAATCTCTCCTCGGAGACGAAAATGGCAGAGAAATGTCGAGCCCCGGATCGTCTTCTTAAATTAGGGCGAGACCTACACTATTTATACAAAGCAGAAATGAACAATACGCACGATCACGGGCGCACGACCAGTGGTCATGCGCACTATGTTCGGTGATCGTGTGCACTGGCATGGCAAATTAGGAAGAAGAACTGGGATAATGCGCACGAGCAGTGCCGCACGACCAGTGGTTGTGCGCACTAAGTTCAATGGTCGCGCGATTACCCCAGACAGGACTCCAGAAAAGAGGAATCAATGCACACGATCAGTGGCGCACAACCGGTGGTCGTGCGCACTAGGTCCAGTGGTCGTGCGCTTACCCCAGGATGATTATAGAAAATGTAGAGTAGTGCGCACGATCAGGGGCCCACGACCAGTGGTCATGCGGATTAGATCCCATGATCGTGTGTAGTGTTCCTGTTTCACAACCATCCCAGAACACGCACACGACCCCTGTACCAAAAGGAAAAACCAATCACTGATATGTGCAGACATTACAGGCAATCACACAAAGTAGTACGAACTAAAAAAATAACAAAATACACAACCACAGGCATAAATGTGCACTTCCTATGGAAATAAAGAGAGGATGAAATATGAACGATATAGAACTAAAAGTGAAGTACAAACGCGTGAAAACTAGCCCAGATGAGTCCGATAATAGGTTTATAAAGTGGACTCATCAGTACCACCATTGTGGCTATGGCAGGTATACACAGTACGAGGCCTAGAGCTCCCATACGCCTCTGTACACGTCCTAGGTGCACTCTAGAGTCCTTGCGTACTATTTACTGGCTAACAACCAGTCTTTTTAGTCAAGTGTGCGTTTTTGGGGATTGTCCTCCAGACCGCATTGTAAAACAACCCACTGGCCCCTCAAACCATCACAACTCGCCAGAGTCACCGTACTGCCATCGGTGTGACGATTGGCCCAGTACTGCGTGACCCGCCACAAGTTTATTTTTATGCACATGCAAGATATTCCAACCCGAGCCTCTAGCTCACATGACCAACCCTTCCCGAATCCCTCCAACCCATCACGGGTGAGATTGCACATCAATGACTTAGTTTTGAATCCCTCCAACCCTTCACGGGTGAGAATGCACATCAATGCCTTAGTTCTGACTCTCTCCAACCCTTCACGTGTGAGAATGCACATCAGTGCCTTAGTTCTGAATCCCTCCAACCCTTCACGGGTGAGAATGCACGTCAATGCCTTAGTTTTTAATCCCTCTAACCCTTCACGGGTGAGAATGTTACCATGTTCTCTTAGATTATTAGACTAGTCTTGTCTAATGTTTGTTATACCTAGCAACTTAGGGTTAATCCCAGGACTGCCCAGGGCATGCCCGGTGAAGGGCTCTCAGGGGCACTAGGAACTACGATGGGCTGATGCCCAAAGCTCCCTTTCTCAAGGATATTTACTTTTATTAATGTCTACCCCTTATCCATAGCAACTCTCACTGTTATTCTAGGACAAACCTAATAATTTAGAATGTTATCAGGAGAGCGGCGGTCTTCCGCCGATCTCCGTTCAAGCCACTATCCTTGGGATTTTGCACTCTACCACTCGTTATCAAGAAGTGACCTATTGGACACCAACTAGTTTTTATCTTCCCAACATAGATTCCATCTCAACTGACAACCGTATTCCCTGAGGGTCCTAGTATTCTGTGTTATTTTTACTAAGCGCACCCATGACCTAATGTTGACCCGTATGACATGTCTTCCAAACTCTTGGGCCAACTGCCCCTAATTATTTATCATGGTTTGCTATGATGTATGATGTTTACCATCCTAGGTTTTATTATTTTCCTAAGGAGTTAAGGGCCTAAATTAATTCTTTTAATTGAGTGACCTGGTCACCTTGCACATGATGTACTATTTATAATGGTTCAGCCTCCCTAAAAACTTTATCAAATGTTCCATGAGGTTAAATATGACTTCCAGCCAAGTTTCATAATTTTCCCATGTGAAATTCCATTTAATATCTATTTAATAACAAACCACAAATTGAATACTTTCCAAATGAAGTATAGTATTTATACAATCCAAAATTATAGAAAAATTACTGAGGATCCATATTGATATAATAAAGCTAAATACATAATTTCAAAATCCTAAACAGTGATTTGATCTAACTTATATCCATATGAACAATATTACCAAAATGCCATTATTAGGGTTTTCAGCTTATAGAACATCCAAAAATTCTCAAATATTTTAACAAGGATATAATCACAGAGATAAACTACTGTAAATTTTTCCATAATATTTAAACAAAATTTTCCCTTATGTTTAATTAATTTCCATAATGGGCAAAATGGTAAATTCTAAATAAAATCCAAGTTAACATTACCTAACAGTCCCATAAATTTTTCCAGAGGTGAGCAATGTTCTAATAAAGCTTGTGACAAATTTAAGAATTTAATAAAGTCATAAGCCCTAGATTCAAATTTATTTCCTAACTAGGCATATTTTCCAATAATTCCAATTAATGGGATTTTTGATCCCAAAAATCCCAACCTTCCTATGGGAGGTATATTTCATCCATATATGCCTCTTTCCAGAGATTCATGGACATGCAATGATTCAAATGGGCTAAATTCCCATTTTTTTTTTCTAATTTTACTATAGGCACCCCAAATTTGAACATATCTATCTCATGCATGTGGGATTTCCAATCCTGCAGAGGTCAAAATGGCCTAAAACTTTTACCATAGTTATATAATGACACAAAGGCAATGCCACCCAAATTGGAGGGCATTTGGAGTTGTAGATCTCCAAAAATTCAATTAACTCAATAAATGATATTCCTCCAAAACCTATGAAAAAACATATCCCAAAAATTCCCATTTTTGGCTTAGGCTCTCATTTTAAAATTAGCCCTAGCCTAGGACCAGTTTTGGTAGAATTGCCCTGCAGGGAGCTGTAATGCTCCAAATTACAACTTTAGGGTGTTATTTCAAAGTTAAGACCTAGGGATACAATTTATATGTTGAACATGCTTTCTGAATCTGTGTATAAGAGGCCTAAAATTAGCCTGCAAAGTACAACATAAAGTGTGACAGAATATGAAATAAGCTATAGTTTAATACATCAAGATGGATGGCATCCATGCGTCTTCTTCCTCCAGACGACGGCCACGATTGCACCGACCTATAACACCTTGATCTGGTGCTTCCCGTCCATCCAGCCACCTCCCCGGCCGGCCAGCACAACCACCACCTCCGTTGATGTGGGGGCTAACGTTTGGTGGCGACTTGGCCGCCGGAGGCAGCGGTTTCCGGCGAACCCAAACTCCATTAAAAACCATGGATTTTCTCCCACACCTCAAATGGATCCAAGCTCAATTGAGCTCGAAATCTCTCCTAAATGATCTAGGAAGCTAGCACAAGGGGAGAGGAGGATAAACGGACCTTAATCGGAGCCCGACGGCGGAGGCGGCGGTGGTTGGCCATGGAATTTCTCCTCTCCGGCGAGCTTGCTCCCGAACTCATTTCTCCACCAAAAGCTTTGATCCAGATATCGAATTCCACTCCTCTCGGCCTTCTGAAGCTGATGATGAGGTCAAAATGGGGGTGGGGTGGATGGTTATGTAGTTTTGAGCATGTGTAAATTTGGCCTAGCATAGGGTGCTTCACCATGGTTTCCATGTGTCATGGAGCTTGCTGAAAATGGCTGGGAAATGATGTGTGAACTCAGAGGAAGGCTTGGGAAGAGAGGAGGTGGGCCACTTGGCCTCCATCCCTCATTTTCCTCTATATTCTCTCTCCTCCATTTAGCAAATTCCTAAACTACCCCCATGCATGTCACTACCCTCCAAAACCAGGGGGTATGGGATGTAATTTGACCCATTTAGGCTGGTCATGGGCCTTGGCTCATGGGCTTTGCCCATTGGGAATGGGCTTGGCCTCCCTTTTTCTTCCTTTAGGCCATTTGTTGACTTGTTGACTTATATGGTTGACTTGGTCAACTTGATGAGTGGGTTGGCCCCACTTGATGGTCATGAAGCCCATGTCATCACCCAATATGGGTTGGGCCATGGTGATGCCCCACTCGGGCTAATTGGGCTTATATGTGTGGATTTGACCAAATTAGGGTTATGGTTGACTTGAGACAACTTGGGTCAATGGTTGACCCAATAATGTGGCTTTTGGTTCACTTAGATTGCTTTTAGAGTTAGGGGCATAGTGGTGGGGTCAATGTGTACCTATGATTCCATTTTGGGCTAGTTTGACCTGATTTGACTCGAACCCTATAGTGGGCACTATGTGAATCCATCCTAACTCCATGGGTCAAACCTAGCCTAAACCTCATTCACCCACCACATGTCCTAACCTAATCTAAGTTTAGGGGTCTAGTAGGGAAGGCGATGTTGCAGATCCCCATCCAGATGACCCCTAACTCAATTGCGGTGGTCGTCGGGTTCGCCTGCTTCATGCGGGAAGAGAGGATCGAGTTCAGCGTCGCATTCTTCCATAAGCTGTTCTTCTTTCGGGCAAACAAAGACGGGACCGCCTACTTCTCCAACAACCATGTCAAAGTCCGGGAGACCATCAACAAGAGCCAAAACTGGCTGAAGAAGTTTGTTTTTGTCAAGGGAGACTTCGGCAACCCTTCTCGCCAGTCCAGCTTAGTGAGCTGAGCTACCGACCCCTAGCCTAGGGGGCCATGAAGCTGAGCTGTGCGGGTTCTTCACAGGGAAGAACTTTGAGGTTGCATTTCTGCGCAGGAACTTGGACAACCTTGCCCCTGTCCTTCCCGTGGGAGGTAAGATACTCTCCCTTCTTTCTTTTTACTTCATTATCTTTCTGTCATAATTCTCGTTCCGCAGGCGAGCGGGACATTCCCTTGCACTCACCCTATGAGAGTGCGTGAGTCGCTTCCAGCGAGCTCGCCCGTGCTGAGGTCGCAGCTGCCGCGCATCGCGAGACCCCGGCCTCTCCCGTACAGAAGCGGCCTAGCCACGAACAGGCACTACCGCCACCGCCCAATTGTCGAAGACCGCGGGCGATGCACCTACCGCTTCCTAGAGTAAGGGTAAGGCCCCGGCGGTTCAGCCGATCGAGGCTCCCGCCCAGCGACCGTCTCGAACAGCAGCTCCCCTGGCGAGGCGGCCTGCACCTCCAGGCTGTAAGGAGAGAAGAAGCCTGCCATGATGCCGGTGCCGAGAGGGCCAACAACTTTGCCTCGACGACCGGCCTTTAGACGAGCTCGGAATCCCCCTCCTTCAATGGGAAAGGGAGGCGAACCGGGCCACCATCTCCACCCTTCTACCGAGCTGGTTTGAATAGGAAACCATCTGCGGGGAGGCCTACAACTTATCGTTCGGCCTTTATGCGTGGGAAGATGCTGCGATCTACGACGAGGAAGCCACGCTGGTGCTCGTTCATGAGTGCGCGCGGGCCTAGCTCCGCAGCCTAGAGCTGGCCCATATGGTAGGACGACGATGCACCCAGATGGAGAAGAACAACCCCTCGTTCAAGAAGCTGGTCGATGAAAAGTAATAAGCCCGCTGTTGGGTATTGTATCCACAACGTACCTGATTTGAAGAAGCCCCTGAACAAGCTAAGGTAAATAGGCAATGTATTTGATGAAATCTTTTAAGTTGTGCTTGCAGTTACTCCACGCTAAGTACACACCAATGTCAGGGTGCAGTAGGTCAATATACACGGGTCTGCGCGACGTAATCCCTCGTTGAGCAGATCAGTGTGTTGGCCTACGTGTACTCTCTCTATTGGAGTGTACTTATTTTCAAGTACAGGGCTGTGATAATGCAAGAGCAGACAAGGAGCAAGGATGGGTCAAAGAGCAGCTCATGGGTGGAATGACGAAAAATCGTCTAAGTAATAATCAACGAGAATCACCAAGTGATTCTCGCCGATTCTGCGAGAATCACTAGTGATTCTCGCCGAATCGTCGAGAATCACTGGCTGATACTCGCCGTCTCTATCCGGCTAAATCAGAGCGTGCAAATCTGTCGCTAAGACAAAATCGTCGAGAATAACTAGTGATTCTCGCCGAATCGTAGAGAATCACTGGCTGATTCTCGCCGATTTTGCCTTAGGCGAATTTCTGGAACCCGCTGGACCGGACTCAGCCGCTGGCGCTGTTTTGAACCGGGCTTGGGGTTTCCTGTTGGTGGGGCCCACAACGGTCATCTTGAAGACCTAATGTATAAATACATCCGTAGTTTTGAACAGTGGTTTTTGGAGATCGAAAAATCCGAGCCGCCGACGTGACCTAAATCGTGAAACTTGCTCCACCGCCGTCGCCGCTCGTGCCAGTTGATCGCCGGCTTTTGATCGTGGTTTCTTCCAGATCTCCCGTCGACAGAAGCTCAGCCAAGCACCGCGTCTCATGCGTCTAACTAGAGATCCTTTGTCTCTTGATTCGTTGATCGGGAAAACCTTCCCCTTCCGAATCGATCGAGACGATCGATCCTAGTGTGACCGTTGGACGACCTTGCTAGCTTTGCTGCGAAGATTGAATCTCCAAAGAATAGCCGTAGAACGCCGTTGTCGTCGCCGATCCCGAGAACCAAGCCGCCGCCCTTCTTGCCGCCGCCGGTTTCGGGAGAGATTCTCTCCAAGTGAGATCTAGGGTTGTGGACTCTTCGTTGACTTCAAGAACACGTCATCGAACGAAGAGGGACACCTTAGTCTCCATAAGTTGGTTGTATTTCTTATACAATCTATTTTCAATTTCTTTGTAACGGACCGATTGGTCCCTAGTTGTAAGGGTTGGGTGCAACCCGTGTTGTGGGAGTGGTGACTCCTACGTGTGGAAGGGTTCCTTCCGTTAGTGCAAGGATTGGATTTCAATCCTGTTGGTGAAGTGACCGAGTCGTCCCTGGTTGGGAGATAGGTCGAAGGGGGAAAGTGGATGTACCCAAATCGGGGAACCACTATAATTTTCTTGTGTCCTTTCTGTGCTGTGTTGTTTTGTTTTCTTGTGCAGGTATGATTTTAATTCCGCAAAAACGCTGCAAGACACCTATTCCCCCCCCATAGGTGAAGGTAGTTGACACTAAGTGGACTTTCAAGTGGTATCAGAGCGAGGTTACTCATCAAAAAGGTTCACACCTTGAGTAAGGTCCTGCCACTAGTGTCAAGAAGAAGGCAGACATCTACTATGGACGGACTCAAGTACACAGGCAAGATCCCAGTGTGCACCAGGCTAAACTTTCCTATCTAGAAGGAAAGGATTAGGTTCTACATGGAAGCGGTCGATCCCCGACTCTTCATGATCGTGGAGGAGGGACCTTATGTCCCCACTGAGGCCTCCACCACTGATCCTACCAAGAAAGTGCCAAAGAAAATTTCTGAAATGGACAAGGACGAGATGGTGCTGGTGGGACTTGACAAGAAGGCGCAGAACATTCTGGTCAGCGCGGTCGATGACTCAATGATGCAGAATTTCTGCAACTGCAGGACAGCAAAGGAAATCTGGCACTGCCTGATTATCCTAATGGAGGGCACTGACGAAGTGAGGGATGATCGGAGATCCCTCCTGAACCATAAATATGAGGCCTTCAGAGAAGGGCCTAAGGAAGAGATCGGAGTCACCTTCGAGAACTTCCTCAATATTGTCAATGCCCTCAAAGGATATGGAATAGTGTTCACTGATTGTTAACTTAATGATAAATTCCTTAGGTCCCTTACTAAGGAATGGGACACAAAGATCTGCGCCATCTGAGAGTTTGGCAGACTTGCTGAAACAGACCCGCAAATTCTGTTTGGGAAGCTGATGTCCTATGAGCTTCAACTGAACACCAGGAAAGCAGAAGAAGAAGCAGAGAAGGCTGCAGCCAAGGAAAAGACTGTGGCCCTAAAAGCCATTCACTCCAGGAAGGGCAAGGGTGCGGTTTCATATCGTGCCGGGAAAAAGGATGAGGAGGAGGACTCCGAGCCATGCTCCTCCAGCTCAGAGTTGTCTGAGGAAGATTTCTCCCTCATCACCCGAGAATTCAAGAAGTTCCTCAAGATGAGGAATCAAAGAAAGAGAGACGGCTCCTCCTCCAGGCATCAGAAGAAAAATTATTCTTCTGACAGGTATGCTTCTAAACCGAACAAACATCGCTCCTCTGACATTATTTGTTTTGGATGCAATAAGTCAGGACACGTCGTGGCCGACTGCCACAAAGGCAAGAGAGAAAAGGGGAAGGGAGAGGAGCGCAAGTCCTCTAGAGATAAGAAGAAAGAGAGGAGCTACATCGCCAAAAAGCCAAACACACTGAGTGAGTCTGATTCCTCAGACTCCAATGATGATGAGGAAGCCTACTTCGGGCTGGTGGGTCGCTCCGATTCAGAGGGAGAATGCCCCCCATTTACTGGGAAGGTAAAAGCTCACACCCCTCTCTCCGAATCTGAATCTGATCCCGAGTCTCAGGATGATGACCCTGAGGATAGCCCTTCGGCCCGTGAAGCGGAGCTCCTCGAGAAGTATGAGCTTCTGCTCAACACTTTCGAGGAGTGTCGTAAGAGATTGAAGGCTGAGAAAAAGGAAGTGAAATTCCTTAAGGGTGAGAGTGTCTCCCTAAGGGAAGAGATCACCAGTTTGATCTCTCTCCGACAGGAGCACCTAGACCTGACTTCAAAGCATTCAGAGTATCTTAAGCTCCTTGATCTTAAGCAGGAGGAAGTCGACAAGTTGGAAGAACAACTGGCGGCAGAAAGGAAGATCGTCAAGAGCTTCTCTATGCCAAAAACAGTTCTTCCATTAGTTGATACCTTCTCTTCTCAGGCCAAAGGAACTGGCATGGGGCATGTAGGGGTATCTGGTTCCTCATCCAGGAGAAACAGGAACCAGAGAAAGAATAAGGCCGCCAAGAAGGCTTCTGCTGCTGAAAAGGGAAAGGCCCCACTCAGTCCTGTTGCATTCAGAAAGCCTAGCTTTCCCTGCAACCAACATGACTTTGAGTCAACCTTTGGTCATCATTTTCGGCCCTCGGTTGCAAAGCCAAAGGGCCGATATGATGGTTGGAATTTTCCCCGCAACTTCGGTGAGAGTGTCTTCAAGGCACCTTATGAGGAAATCCACATGGGAAATTATGGTCAATTCTCTAGCGGCCTTAATAGAAAGCAGGCACCAAAAGCCAAGCCTGTTATACTGAAGGAACATAAGGTGAAGAAGTCATGTGACTGCAATCACTATGATGCCTCCACCTCCAGATCCAAGGCCCCGACTGTACCCACCATTCCCAGGGTAAAGCAGGAGCCTAGGAAGAGGTACAACAGATTTGACTGTTGGTGTTGTGGCAAAGTCGGTCACTTTGCCGTGGATTGTTGGTTTAATCTGAGGTATAACGAGACTCCTTATGTTAGCAATGCGAGGCCGACCACTCGTAGGGTTGACCACCCGAGGGGGAGTATGCTAATCAAGAATCTAGGACCCAAGTTTGATTGGGTTCCTAAGGGAAATTAATCTTGTTTTGCAGGAATGTCCAAAGGCCACCAAAACTCCAATATGGTACTTGGACAGTAGATGCTCCCGGCATATGACTGGGACAAAAAGCCTGCTGCGTGATTACACTCCAGTCGAGAATGGACCCAATGTCATCTTTGGGGGGTCAGATCGAGGGGTCACCAGAGGTTACGGTATGATTTCCAACGGTATAATCTCTATCACCGACATGGCATATGTTGAAGGGTTAAACCATAACCTGATCAGTGTAAGTCAGTTATGTGATAAAGGTTATGACGTTAAGTTCTGCAAGGATAAATGCCTGATAATTTCATGTGCCTCTTCTGAGACGGTATTAACAGGCATTAGGAGCAGAAATATCTTCTGCTTAAATTTTCTTAGTTTAGATTCATCTACCCCCGTATGCCTAGTGACAACAGGCAGTGCATCTCTTTGTGAACAATGGCACAAGAGATTGGCACATATTAATTTCAAAACAATTAGTATGATGTTTTCTAAAAACTTAGTAAGGGATGCTCCCGTTATCAAGTGCATCAAAGATAGCCCCTGTCCTGCATGCCAGATGGGCAAACAGACTCGGGCTACCTTTAAGAGCATTGCAGACAAAGACTCTTCCCGATGTCTTTATCTTCTGCATATGGACTTGTTTGGTCCAATGCAAGTTCATAGCTTGGGAGGCAAGTCCTATACGCTAGTGATAGTTAATGATCACTCTCGGTTTACATGGGTGTTCTTCTTAAAACGAAAGTCAGATACGTTTGACATCTTCACTAGTTTTGTCAAGCAGGTTCAGAACGAAATTAACTGCTCAGTGGTCAAAATCAGAAGTGACCATGGAACAGAATTCGAATCTGGTGCTATGACAGAGTTTTGTGAAGAACAAGGTATCTTTCATGAGTTTTCCTCCCCGTGCACTCCTCAGCAAAATGGACTTGCGGAGAGGAGAAATAGAACTCTCATTGAAGCCTACACGACAATGTTGAATGACGCTTCACTCCCAGAATACTTCTGGGCTGAGGCGGTCAATACGGCTTGTCATGTTCAAAACCGGGCATTGATCAACAAAAGTCATCGTCAGACGCCCTACGAACTACTGAAAGGCAGGAAACCAACCATGTCCTATTTGAGGATCTTTGGTTACAGATGTTATGTACTGAATAATGGGAAGTACCCGCGTACTAAATTTGGTGAAAAATGCTTCGAAGGCATATTCATGGGCTATAGTTCCCACAGTCGGGCATATAGGGTCTTCAATAAGAAAACCCTAGTGGTACAAGAATCAATTAATGTTGTATTTGACGAAGGAAGCTTGCTTAACAGCAATTCTTCCAGCGGTATTCTTGAAGATGCAGGTGCACGACTTGAACAGCTAAGTCTCGATGAGACCGCTAAAGATGAAACTCCTAAGTACGTCAAAGTTTCCACCTCAACGTCAACTGGGAATGTTGAAGATCAAAATGGAGCAAATCTCTTAGAAGAAGGAGAAGCCCAAGAAGTAGTCGAAGCTCCAGACGCAGACTTCTAGAGCTCCGGCACGTGAGGGATCATCCTAGAGATCAGATCATCGGAGATCCTCGTGACGGTGTCAGAACTCGAAGAGGTACTATTAACGAGATTTTGCATCTTAGCTTCCTATCACAGGTTGAGCCAAAGAAGTTCGACGAGGCGAACAAAGATGCGACATGGATTTTGGCCAAGCAAGATGAACTGCATCAATTCGAACGATGCAATGTTTGGACGCTGGTTCCCAGACCACAAAAGCAGAATGTGATTGGCACCAAGTGGATCTTCAGAAACAAACTGGATGAACATGGTGTCATCATAAAGAACAAGTCCAGGCTGGTGGCTCAAGGTTACAGACAGGAGGAGGGGATTGACTTCGGCCAGACCTTTGCACCAGCGGCAAGGCTCGAGGCAATCAGATTGTTCCTGGCGTATGCTTCGCACAAAGGATTCACAGTCTATCAAATGGATGTGAAATCAGCATTCTTGAATGGAGACCTGAAAGAGGAAGTATACGTCGCTCAACCCCCAGGTTTTATCAATCCTACTTATCCCAATCATGTATATTTTCTTAATAAAGCTCTATATGGGTTTAAAACAAGCTCCACGAGCTTGGTATGAGACTTTATCTAGTTTTCTTCTTGAGAACAAGTTCTCTAGAGGTAAAATAGATAAGACATTGTTTCTCAGGGAAGTCAAAGGCAAGATTTTGCTGGTGCAAATCTATGTCGATGACATTATATTCGGCTCAACGGACAACAATCTTTGCAAAAAGTTTTCTAAACTTATGCAAGGAAAGTTTGAAATGAGCAGTATGGGAGAGCTAAAGTATTTCTTGGGACTTCAAGTGAAACAGTCTCAGGATGGAATCTTCATCTCTCAGACAAAGTTCTCAAATGAACTCCTCAAGAAATTCGGTATGGAGAATGCAACCTCTATGAGGACTCCAATGGGATCCACTATGTCTCTGGATAAGGATGAGAAAGGTAAACCTTTCGATGAAACCAAATACAGAAGCATCATTGGATCCCTGCTCTACCTTACTGCCAGTAGACCGGATATCATGTTCTCCACATGTGTCTGTGCCAGATATCAGGTGAACACTAAGGAATCTCACTATGTCGCTGCAAAGCGAATTCTAAGATACCTTAAAGGTACTCCCAATCTTGGCTTGTGGTACCCGAGAAACAATGATGTCGAGCTAATAGGTTTTTCAGATGCTGATTTTGCAGGAAGTAGGGATGACAGGAAAAGCACTTCTGGGACGTGTCAATTCCTCGGAAGAAGGCTTATCTCATGGAACAGCAAGAAGCAGAATTGTGTAGCAACCTCCACAGCAGAGTCTGAGTACATCTCGGCAGGCAGCTGTTGCGCATAACTCCTATGAATCAGAAACCAGTTAGCCGACTACGACCTTCAGTTCAAGGAAGTACCAATGTACTACGACTCCTCTAGTGCAATTGCAATTGCCAACAATCTGGTATCGCACAGCAGAATGAAGCATATTGAAGTGTGCTACCACTTCATTCGGGAGCACGTGGAGAACAAGGACATCTCTCTCTGTTATGTCTCCACGGACAAGCAGATTGCAGATATTTTCACAAAGCCCTTAGACGAAGCCAAGTTCAGTGTTTTCAAAATTGAATTGGGAATGCTAAACTATGAGGAATGAAGACTACAAAAGCTCCAGGCTCGTGCATCTAGGGGGAGCCTCTGCTAGGAACTCAAGTGTGAGCACAGGTGCAAGAACTGAGGGGGAGCAAGGGGTCAAATGCAACAGACCCAGATTTGTAGAAGCCGAAAAGGGGGAGATTACCCTCTCGGCTAAGACTAAGGTGGCTCCAAGTTTGCTCTCAAGAAATTGGTATTGGTAATGAATATCTATCTCAACTCAATTTTAAGTTTATGATTTTCATTCCCATACGCTCTATTCACCTTAGCTTGTAGGGTTTAGGCTTCTTCAAATAGGGGGAGATTGTTGGGTATTGTATCCACAACGTACCTGATTTGAAGAAGCCCCTGAACAAGCTAAGGTAAATAGACAATGTATTTGATGAAATCTTTTAAGTTGTGCTTGCAGTTATTCCACGCTAAGTACACACCAATGTCAGGGTGCAGTAGGTCAATATACACGGGTCTGCGCGACGTAATCCCTCATTGAGCAGATCAGTGTGTTGGCCTACGTGTACTCTCTCTATTGGAGTGTACTTATTTTTCAAGTACAGGGCTGTGATAATACAAGAGCAGACAAGGAGCAAGGATGGGTCAAAGAGCAGTTCATGGGTGGAAAGACGAAAAATCGTCTAAGTAATAATCGATGAGAATCACCAAGTGATTCTCGCCGATTCGGCGAGAATCACTAGTGATTCTCGCCGAATCGTCAAGAATCACTGGCAGATTCTCGCCGTCTCTATCCGGCTAAATCAGAGCGTGCAAATCTGTAGTTAAGACAAAATCGTCGAGAATCACTAGTGATTCTCGCCGAATCGTCGAGAATCACTGGTTGATTCTCGCCGATTTTGCCTTAGGCAAATTTCTGGAACCCGCTGGACCGGACTCAGCCGCTGGCGCTGTTTTGAACCGGGCTTGGGGTTTCCTGTTGGTGGGGCCCACAACGGTCATCTTGAAGACCTAATGTATAAATACATCCGTAGTTTTGAACAGTGGTTTTTGGAGATCGAAAAATCCGAGCCGCCGACGTGACCTAAATCGTGAAACTTGCTCCGCCGCCGTCGCCGCTCGTGCCAGTTGATCGCCGGCTTTTGATCGTGGTTTCTTCCAGATCTCCCGTCAATAGAAGCTCAGCCAAGCACTGCGTCTCACGCGTCTAACCAGTGATCCTTTGTCTCTTGATTCGTTGATCGGGAAAACCTTCCCCTTCCGAATCGATCGAGATAATCGATCCTAGTGTCACCGTTGGAAGACCTTGCTAGCTTTGCTACGAAGATTGAATCTCCAAAGAACAGCCGCAGCACGCCGTTGTCGCCGCCGATCCCGGGAACCAAGCCGCCGCCCTTCTTGCCACCGCCGGTTTCGGGAGAGATTCTCTCCAAGTGAGATCTAGGGTTGTGGACTCTTCGTTGACTTCAAGAACACGTCATCGAACGAAGAGGGACACCTTAGTCTCCATAAGTTGGTTGTATTTCTTATATAATCTATTTTCAATTTCTTTGTAACGGGCCGATTGGTCCCTAGTTGTAAGGGTTGGGTGCAACCCGTGTTGTGGGAGTGGTGACTCCTACGTGTGGAAGGGTTCCTTCCGTTAGTGCAAGGATTGGATTTCAATCCTGTTGGTGAAGTGACCGAGTCGTCCCTGGTTGGGAGATAGGTCGAAGGGGGAAAGTGGATGTACCCAAATCGGGGAACCACTATAATTTGCTTGTGTCCTTTCTGTGCTGTGTTGTTTTGTTTTCTTGTGCAGGTACGATTTTAATTCCGCAAAAACGCTGCAAGACACCTATTCCCCCCCCCCCCCCATAGGTGAAGGTAGTTGACACTAAGTGGACTTTCACCCGCCTCTCGCTCAGGAGGAGGCGGATCATCAGAGGAAGAGGGCGGACGCGGCTGATGCCGTCCTTGCCGGGTACCTGGGAGGGGTGGTAAGTCCCACGACTCGCATTTATTATTTTGTGATTGCTTTCCCTTTTCTCAACCTTATTCTGTCTCTTCTCGTAGGATGCGGCGATGGCCAAGCTTGTGAGTTTCCAGATCGCCTCCTTTGAGAAGGAAAAGGAGGCCCTGCAGGCGCAGGTGTGGGAACTAGAAACCGCAGTCCCACAGCCGCCCTCCATCAGTGGTTGCTAGCTCGCCCACTACACAAAATATGAGCTGGAGGAGATGATGCAGAAGAACGCAGCCGAGATGGCAAAGTATACCCTCCAGACTCGGCGGCGAGCCGGCCTTATCATGAGCGAGGGTGCGGGCCTTTCTGCGATCAAGGTGGTACCGAAACTATTCCTTCTGGTACCAAAGTCGGGTGACAAGTCCTACCGACCTCTCTAGGGGGGCTCGCGGCTCGGTGGCTCCCCTCGTTGAATCCCCAGGTGGCGCCTTTATTGTATATCTTAGCTTGTTGACTTAATGTAAACAAGGGCTGGGCCACAAACTTGTAACTCTTTTTTCACCAATCAATGATATGTTTGTTCTTATTATGATTTGATGTTGTTTTATCTTTCCCTTTATGCTTCGGACTCGCGACCTGGTCCGACTCTCCCGCTCGCTGCCTCCGGGCCCGTGTCTTGTTAGCGAGATCGCTCGTCCCTTCAGTACTTAGCTTAGGAAACATAGTGTTCTTAGTTAGCCGAACAACGAATGGCCACTTGTCTCTTCAGTCCGGATTCTCCTCACTGCCCACAAGATAAAGGGAGTGGGACAGCTCGACACATACCCGGGCCGCTTGGCCTCACCCGAGCTGGCCCCCCATGAGGTCGGTACGCGGCTTAAGTTCTCGCGACCTTGGTAGCTTTTCGGGTGTCGAGCGATTATGTTGGGTCCCAAGAGCTTGCCTCGCCGAACCATAGTCTTGGCTTGGAGACCTGTCAGGTTCTCGACTCAGTAATTCTAGCTCGGCGACATGCCGAGCACATCCTGTTAACCCTGCGATTTTTGGCCTCTGATATTCAGGTACCTGAGTCACAACTTTAGATGTCATCACGTTCCCCAAGTCCCCCTGCCCTGCCAGCTGGTTAGGGTCTAAGTAGACTCTCCCGAGTGATATCTAGCACTTCGAGCTAGATGAGAGCCTAATAGCAGGATCTGCTCGGGTTCTGGGTAGACTCTCTCGAGTGACATCCAACCCTGCCAGCTAGATGAGAGATTGGCAGCGTGATCTGCTCGGGGTCTGGGTAGACTCTCTAGAGTGACATCCAGCCCTGCCATCTAGATGAGAACCTGACAACGGGATCTGCTCGGGGTCTGAGTAGACTCTCTCGAGTGACATCCAACCCTACTAGCTAGATGAGAGTCTGGCAGTGGGATCTGCTCGGCGTCTGGTTAGACTCTCTCGAGTGACATCCAGCCCTGCCATCTAGATGATAACCTAACAACGAGATCTATATGGGGTATGGGTAGACTCTCTTGAGTGACATCTAGCCCTGCCAGCTAGATGAGATCCTGGCAGCGGGATCTGCTCGGGGTCTGGGTAGACTCTCTCCAGTGACATCCAGCTCTGCCAGCTAGATGAGAGCCTGGAAGCGGGATCTGCTCAAGGTCTGGGTAGACTCTCTCGAGTGACATCTCGCCCTGCCAGCTAGATGAGAGACTGGCAGCGGGATCTGGTCGGGGTCTTGGTAGACTCTCTCGAGTGACATCCAACCCTGCCAGCTAGATGAGAGCCTTGCAGCGGGATCTACTCGGGGTCTGTGTAGACTCTCGAGTGACATCCAGCCCTGCCAGCCTGATGAGAGTCTGGCAGCGCGATCTGCTCGGGATCTGGTAAGTCAACTCTTCACCTACTCACATGGATCATTGCAGGAGAGTTGGCATATTAAAGAGTTTTATTGGAAAAGGGACCACTTACATGGCTCAAGGGTAAAAATGCTTCAAGTCATCACCGCTCCATGTGGGACTTAGGGTATTGCCCTCCACATTCCGGAGGCAATACCCTTCTGACTTCAACATTTCTTTCACAATGTACGAACCCTCCTAGTTGGTGTTGAGTTTCCCCCACGGTAGCCGATCTTCCCGCTGCATCCACCTTTTTTAGGACCAAGTCCCCTTCCGCGAACTGTTTGACCCTATCGTGCTTGTCAAAGTACTTGGTCATTCTTCTATTCACTTCTTCTTGTCGGATGGTAGAGAGATCCCGCAGATCCTCTACCATATCAAGGGAGAGTCGTATCTCCTCTTCGTTTTCAGCCCGCCATTTTTCCCTGCCTTCTTCTGGCTCGACCACCCGAGGAGTCCGGACCTCGAACTCTACCGGAAGCACTGCCTCGCACCCATATGAGAGCTTGAAGGGGGTCTCCCCTGTGATAGTATTGGGGGTGGGCCTAAGAGCCCAGAGGACCGAGGGAAGTTGCACCACCCATCTCCCCTTTAAGTTTTCAACTATCTTATTCGGGAGGTTCACAATGATCTTGTTCGTAGCCTCCACCTGCCTGTTTCTCCTAGGTGGTGGACTGAGGTAAACCTGAGGCCAATCCTGAGCTGCCCGCAGAAACTGATGAATTTAGTGCTGGAAAACTGGGGCCCATTGTCCGTGACGATGGCCTGCGGCATCCCGTGTCGGCAGACGATCTCCCCCCCCCCCCCACAAAAGTTCCTGATGACCTTGGAGGTCATCTTAGCCATCGCCTTCACCTCCAGCCACTTTGAAAAATAATCTATCATACCGAGCAAGAACCTCTTCTGTCCGCTGGCCTGGAGGAAAGGTCCCACCAAATCCATTCCCCAGATGTCAAAGGGCTAGGGGGTCGTGATGCTTCTGAGACGCTAGGCTGGTTGAAGGTGGAGGAGGGAAAACACTTGGCACTTGTGGCACCTCTTCGTGAACTCTGCAGCATCGTGGCCCAGGGTAGGCCAGAAATACCCTTGCCTAATAATACTTCCTTCCAGAGTCTGACTCTCGTAGTGACTCCCACACTCCCCGGAGTGGACCTCCTCCAAGATTCTCTAGACCTTCCTATCGGTCACGCAACGTGCCAACAACCCTGAGAGGGTCTTTCTGTATAATTGCCCGTCACGGATGAGATAATATGCTGACTTGTACTTGAATTTCTTTTTGTCCATCCCATCCAGATACTCCCATGTGGAAAGGAATGTTGTGAAAGGGTCGATCCATGAGGGGTGTAGGTCCACCTCCATCAGTTCTCCCTCTTCAATGGAAGGGCGGAATATGTCCATGATGGTACCCCCCCACCCGGGAACCATGCTTTGCCAGCTGATCGACCTGCTCGTTTTCCTCCCTGGGCGCGTCTCGGATGAAGAAGGTCTGGAACATGATGATGACCTCATTCACCTTTGCTAAGTATAACTGGAGGGTATGCTCCCTTGCCTCAAACTCTCTATTGATCTGGGAAGCAACCACCATGGGGTGAGTGAGGACCTCCACGTCAAGCACTCCCAGTTCCCATACCAGACGCATCCCAGTGATCACCGCCTAGTACTCGGTCTGATTGTTAGTGATGGGAAAGTGCACCACCATCATTTTTTCGATTCTCGTTCCCTGGGGGCTCTACAAGATCACCCCCACCCCTAGGGAATGCCTCCCTGAAGCGCTATCTACCATAACCCTCCAAGGAATCAGCCGAGTGAGTTTTGTCTCCTCCACCTTGACCACATAATCAGCCAGAAAGTCGGCCATCGCTTGGGCCTTGATCGACAGGCGTGGGATAAAGGAGATATCGAACTCACTCAGCTCTACTGACCACTTGGCCAACCTACCCGAATGCTCCACCCCCTCAAAGATATTGCGGAGGGGGTGGTCAGTCACCACTCGGATCAAGTGTGCCTGGAAATAGGGTTGGAGCCTACAAGCAGAGATGACCAGAGCGAGGGCCAGCTTCTCTAAGATGGGATAATGAAGCTCTTCCTTCCTCAGGACCCGACATACATAGTATATGGGTAGTTGCCTCTTCCCCTCTTCCCTAACCAAGACGGAGCTCAAGGCCTCTTCTTCGACCCCGAGATATAAAGATAGTTCTTCCTCCTCCTTTGGCCCTTGGAGTAGGGGGGGGGGCCTGAGTTACCTGCCTTTTCAAGGCTTGGAACACCACCTCGCATTCCCCAGTGCACTCGAACTTCTTGCCTCCCCTTAATGCTTTGAAGAAAGGAGAGCACTTCTCCCCAGCCCGGGAAACGAACCTGCTCAACCTTGCCAACTTTCCTGTCATCTGTTCTACCTCCTTAGCATTTCGAGGTGACCCCAACTCCATGATCGCCTTGACCTTGTCTGGATTCGGCTCCAACCCCGTGGGGTTGAGAAGGTGGCCCAAGAACTTGCCCCTGCTGGCCCCGAAGATACACTTGAAGGGTTCAGCCTCATCTTGTACTTGTGTAAGGTGGTGAAGGTTTCCTCCAGGTCCCGGAGGTGAGAGTCCATGTCTCGACTCTTGATCATAAGATCATCTTCATACACCTCTAGGTTTCTTCCCTTTTGCTCTCGGAAGACCCTATCCATCATCTTCTGGTACGGCGTCCCTGCATTCTTCAGCCCAAAGGGCATCATTTTAAAGCAGTAGCACCCATCCCCTGTGATGAAGGAGACATCTTTCATGTCGGGGGGTGCATCCTGATTTGGTGGTAACCTGAAAATGCATCTAGAAAACTCATTACAGGAAAACCGACAGCTAAGTCAACCAGCGCGTCGATCCGAGGCAAGGGATAACAGTCCTTAGGGCAGGATTTATTAAGTAAAGAAAATCAACACACATACACCACCGGCCATCTCATTTTTTTAACCATTACTACATTGGAGACCCAACCGGGGTATGGATTTCGGATACAAAACCGGCTTTGAGGAGCTTGGACACCTCCTCCCTGATGGGCTCAGCCAGCTTGTCCGCGATGGACCTCTTCTTCTACTGGATGGGGCGAGCATCTGGGTCCAGGTTGAGGCGGTGGCAGGAAATGTCCACATCAATCACCGACATCTCTGCTATGCTACAGGAGAACATGTCCATGTTCTTCTAGATGCATGCCAGCATCCTCTCCTGGTCGGCCGGGGTCAGTCCTTTGCTGATGTGCACCTTCTCCACCCTACCCCTGAGGGTGAGAACTTCCATCTCCACTATCTCTTCCACAACCTCCAAGTGGGACTGCTCCCCCCATTCTCCATGGTCCCCCTCCTCCGGGACAAGAACCTTCTTAGCTTCTGTCGCTTCTTCCATGACCATTTCCTCGGCCGGCTCCTCCTGGACTCCTCCTGTCACCTCCTCTCGGGTGCAGCTCTCCACCTCCATCTCCTCTCCACCGGCTTCCTGCTCTGCCTCCTCCATCCTCCGCTCCATCTCCTCGGCTTCCTCCTGCCAAGAGATGGAGTTCATGGCGGTGACATAGCATTCCCTGGCCACCTTGGGATCGCCCAGGACCCGGAACTGGATCCACTCAGTGCTAAACTTCAAGCATTGGTGGAAGGACGAGGGGACGCAGCGGAAGGCGCTAATGAGGGGCCGACCGAAGATGGACTTATAGCTGCTATGGGCGTCTACAATGACGAACCTGCAAGTACGGTACTACCCACCTAGAGTAACATGGAGTCCCACTCCAACTTCCACTTCCTTCCTCACCCCGGAGAATCCGAACAGAGGCCCATCTAAGGCCAACACCCTCTTGGCATCCAACTTCATTGCGTCGCTTGCCTTCTTGAAAATGATGTTGACGGAGCTCCCGTTGTCGATGAGGATTTGGGAGACAGTGAAATTTGTGATGGCTGTCTAGAAGACTAGCTCATCGCAAAAGGAATCCTCATGATCTCGCATATCCTTCCTTGAGAAGGTAATCTTCTCCTCCGAGTATGGGGTCTGGGATGTGGAGCCAACGCTCTGGCGATACATGGTATGGAGGCTCGCCATCTGGGAAGCCTCAACCCTGTCCCCCCCCCCATGGATTACCCTGATCCCTCCTCGAGTTCCAACATCCGTCCAGTCCTTGCACCTGTCCTCCTCTGCCCGAGGCAGGACTTCCTCGATCTGCACTCCCTGGTGATCCTGCTGCTACCGCTGCTCCCTATTTCCTCTCATATCGAGGAACTCCAGGCATGTGGATGTGGCGTGCCCCTCCTCCTGGTGGAAGTCGCAGTAGGGTAACTCCACCATGACTTCCCTTCTCCTTCTACGTGCAGCTCTCCTGCTCACCCCCGGGGCTATAGCCATAGCCTGATTCGGATCGGCGAGAGGGGTTCTTTGGGCTTGCCTCCAACCTAGAGGGTGAAACTGACCTTGACATCCCTAACGGTTGTCTCCTTCATGGAAACCACTCTACGGTACCTAGTCCTGCCACTCCGCCCTCCAACCTAGCTGATGCTTTAGCTCCTGGCGCCCCCACCTGGGTTGTTTCTACTACTGCTATTCCCCCTGCCGGGGTTCAGCTCTCCTCTCCTCCTGATCTCTGCCACCTCTTGGCTCCTCCTCTGTGGCCCAGCCGGCAAGCATTCGGGCAAACTATACGTTCGATGCCTCTCCGTCGACTTCCCTTACCGCCCTCTCCATCAACTCCTCGTAGGAGAGGGGTGGAACTCTCTTCAGTTCCATCCTGAAGAAACCCTGTTGCAGCCCTAAGGTAAAGGCCATCATCAGGGTGTGCTCTGACATCTCTTGGACCTGGGTAACCTCCTCATAGAACCGGTCTACGTAACTCCGTAAGGTATCGTTTACCCCATATTTGATGTGGAATAGGGACTCCGATTCTTTCTTCCTCTTCTTGGAGTTGGTGAACCTCAGCATGAACCCCCGACGCAGGTCCTCAAAGCAGTAGATTGAGTTGGCCGGTAGCTGGTGGAACCACTCTCTTGCCTTCTCCTTGAGGGTGATGGCGAAGATTCAACATTTGAAGGCATCAGACATCTGCCTTATCGACACCACATCCTCAAACCATTAGATGTGTTGGACCGGGTCATCCCTGCCGATGTAGTAAGACATCTCCAGCTCCCTGAACCCCTCTGGAACTGGGGAAGAAAAAACCAACTTGCTGAAGGGGCTGCCTCCCCCTGTTGGACGAGCCGGATGGTCTCGCACCCCCATTTCGTCGAATCAGCCTCCGCTTGCCGAGCCCGGGAAAAGTACTCGCCCGGGGAGCTCGCATACTCTCCCTTCTTCAACAACCTCCTTCCCAGCTCGCCTGCCGGGAGCGTCCTCATCCAGGGTTGTGGCGGCAATGACTGGAACCGCTGGAGTCGAGCACTCGGATCGCGTGATGAGTGCAAACTTGATGAGGCTGATCACCTCCTGCCTGAAGTCTTCAAACATCCCCACCGTGGCGAGTGGGGGAGAGGGTGGCGAGTCAGACCTATCCGAACCTTTCCATGATCCTCGAACTTGTCGAATATTTTCTATGTTGACCACTCTCCACGCTCACGACACCAAAAATGTTGAAACTGAGAATTCAGTCTCTGTAGAGTTCACCCTTGGTGAAGGGGTGATCGCACACTTACTTCTCCCCCCACGAGGCAAACGAATAAGGAAAAGGAACAAGGATCAGACCCAAGGGCCAGGCATGTAGGTCCCACTACACACTCGGAAGATCTTAGAGCGCTTTCCCTCCTTAGCCAAATGTCGGGCTAAGGATACCTCAGAAAGCGCAAGAAGACCGGGGCACAAGAAAAACATGCCTTCTGAGGTACCCCTTTGGGTCTATTTATAGTTTTCTGAAAACGGATGGCAAATAGACAACCTCTGCTGTTCTAAACAGCTATATGTAGCCAAAAATGGCTGCCAAAAGCATGACTCCGTTGTTCTGGAAAGCTATTTGCACCCCCAGCAAGGGCATCCAGGAAATTTTGTCTCTGGACCCCACAGGGAATCTTTCCCAAACACGGGGCCAACTCGCCTCAACTCGCCACCCTAATGAACGGACGCGGTCTGGCTCCCACAGCTCTCCTTCCATCCTTAGGCTAGCGCGAGCCGGGCCGCTGCGGCTCACTAGTCCTTATTCGGAGTCGGGTTGGCGGCAAGGTCTCCTATGCGAGAGCGGGTTGAATGGGCTGGCTTGTGCAGCTCGCCCGCCTAGCTTTGGTAAGAGCGATCCGACCGTCGGGGTTCGCCTGCCAGCTATTCTGATGTGGGCCAGTTGCTCTGGCTCGGTCTCCTGGCATGGTGGACCCACTCGGCAAACAAGGGGTTGTACATGCACCTTATCTCGCGGCGAGTACATAGAGAATCTGTAAAGCCACAGACACAAGTATAGACCGCCTTGACGCATCCATGCCAGTACAAGACCGCCACCAGCAAACCCTGCGAGTACACCACCAGTTTGCACACAAGCAGACACAACACCAATCTGCATGCACCTGTGGATACTACTTCAGTCCGCACACTCCAAGCCCGCAACCTAAGCATACATGGATGATGGTTGTGGCAGACAAAGAAAGTAGTCCGCCCAAACCGCGCGACTGATAACTTCCCAAAAGAAGTTATCTAGCCACGTTTTCTGACATATTACTCGGCATATCCGACACAAATTAACACAGAAAGCTATAGAAATGAAAGTAATTATTTGATTATCTAATTCAAGGCTAATTTGGTCTCTTTTCATTGTATGTTTACTAGTGGTGCAAGAGGAATAAGCTCATGGACGGAAATCTGCCAAAATATAAAATCTGGAAAAAGGTTGCAACGCACGAAAAAATAAATAGTTGCAACGACTCGCGTGCTGGTTGGCAATGCAAGTAGGCACAGTGCAGGTGTTGCAACACCCCAAAAAATGAAGGTTGCAACGTCACCTGGGCGGTTTTCAGATTTTGAAATTCGAATTTTGCCACCTTTTCAAATTTGGAAGGAGGCATCCCTTAGCATATCTAGAGGTGTTTTTAAAGGACAAAAGCAAGGAAAGAATGAGGGGGGGCTGGACGGAAAAATAGAAAGAGAAGAGGGAGCTTTTGGAGGGAAGATCCATCTTGGGAGACAAACCCTAGGCAAGAAGAAGAAGAAGACTACTCCGGATCGTCAAGAGCAACGGATTTTGCACTTCCAAGTGAATTATTTCCTGAAACTTTTGAATTTTCCGAAGCATGTCTAGTAAGATCCATCTAATTTGGTTTCATCTCTCCGCCATGAACTAATTTCTTAGATCTTGTGTGTTGTGAGTACCTTACTTGTTGTGATGATTTGATTCAAGGTTTTGACTTAATGATTGTTTGATTTTCTATCTTTATTGGAATTGTGTTCTCTATTTGTGGATGTTTTGAGCAAGTATTCATCTTCTAGTTAGCATGGCGAGATTCGAGAGAGGAGTTATGCTAGTCTAGGGTTGAATCCTTTATATTATGTGGCGAGATTCGAGAGAGGAGTCACGTATGTTGAAACCGGAAACCGGCCTCTTGTGGAGTTCGACCCTTAGGGAAGGGGTGGTCTCGCGCCTACTTCGCACCTGCAAGAAAAACAACGAGAGAGACAAGAAAGGACAGACCCAAGGGCTCGGCAGGGAGGTCCCACCACAAACCCGGAAGATCTCTGAGCGCTTCCCCTCCTTAGCCAAGAGCCGAGCTAAGGTACCCTCAGAGAACACTTGAGAATGTGAGCAAGGAGGCAATGAAAAAAGTGTCCCCTGAAGGTACCCCTTGGGTCTTATTTATAGATTTTCAGAATCTGAACTGCCAATAACCAAAAGGACTGACCTGGAAGTACCAAAAAGCCCCTGGATGGGTCTGCCAACAGCCAAACTCCGCTGTTCTGAAGAGCTATGCGCAGTCCAACCTGGTTTGTCAACAGCGAGGCTCCGCTGTTCTGAGTAGCTATTCGCACCCCCGGGCGGTCAGCTCGCCTTTAGTTCTCCCGCAGGAGGCGGGCGCGACCCGGCTCTGGGGCTCGCCTACCCTCACTGGGCGAGTGCGAGCCGATATGGGCGAGCCGCCTGCCTTTTGCCGGGCGGATCGGCGGTCAGGTCGCGCTTGGGGTCCGGCTCGCTTGCGGCGGGTCGCCAATCGCGGGTCCGGCTCGCTTGCTGCGGGTCGCCAGCCAGGGTCCGGCTCGCTTGCTGCGGGTCGCCAGCTCGCTCGCCTGAGATGGGCAGGAGCGGGCCAGCCCTTTAGTCGTTCAGCCCGTCCTGCCGCTTGGGTGCGAGTCGCGGGGGCAGGCCTGTTCAACCTCCCTGGTGGGACCCGCTCGCCGGACACGGGGTTGTACACAATCCCCGCTCTTTTTGAGCTTGAACCAAGCTCGGAAAGAACCATCCAACCCGCGTGTTCGGCGAGCCCCTGTGCTGAGCTGGCAGGGAATCTTCTGGTGGGGGCCCACTGTTCTGCTATAAATACATACCGCTGACCCCTGTAGGAGGCTCCCCAAATCCCTTTATTTCTCTGAGCAGACTTTTGTTCCTCGATGCCGGTTAGCGAAGAAGTGCGAGCTCGCCTGGCGGCAGCGGTCCTGCAGACTCAGGAGGAGGCCCTCGAGGCCGCCCCATGGCTAGTTCGCGGATCCTCCGGCCCCCTCTTCAGGCCGGCGAAGGGAAATATCGTTAAGCGTTCTCTGGCGGGCGACTGACCGGCCTCCAGCTCGGCGGCGGGTGCTGAGGTCGTCCCCGGGGTGCGTGGCCTTCCGCTGATTATCGCTATTCGTCTGACTCCCTGTTTTGCAGGTAATTCCCTGTGAGGAGGTGGAGAACCGGGGAGAGGATCGTCCCCCGCCTCCATCGCCTGAGAAGATCGCGAGTTCCCCAGGTCCGGATCGCCCACCTCCGGAAACTCCCCGTCCGGCGGTCTCCCATGGGCTGGGGAAATCTCTTGAGACCCTCGAGGGAGAGAACTTTCGGGATCGGCCGGGCTCTTCCCGCCCATCTGTCGGTGCGGGCGATGTGCCCACCCCTGGTGAGCTGGTTTTCATCGTTGATTTTGCCTCTTGCTCGCTCATTCTGACCCCTCCCTGCTCGCAGGCTTTCGCAGGGCCTCGCCTGAGACCGAGATGAGCGAAGGGTACTCGCCTCCGCCTGACGTGGACAGTGTATCTGACTATCTGGGCGACCCGAACGATGCGGCGGGGATGAAGAGGCAGGTGACGCGGCTATTCCAGAAAACACACACTGCTGCTGCAGGAGGCCATAAGGAGGATCGAAGGCGACAAGGCCGAGACCGATGCCCGGCTCGCGGCCTTGGAGGGCCCTCGGCGTGAAGCGGAAGACGACGACGTCACCTCGCCGGGCGTGCATATAACGCGAGCCGAGGGGCATCTTAAGAGCGCCGTGGAGCAGGTCGGCCTGGCTCAGCGGGAGCTGGTGGCGGTTCGCGATTACCACGATCCCCGCGTGCCGCCTCGGGCGGGAACGAAGAGGCGGCACAGGTGGAAGTGGGTCGAGTACTGACCCAGTTGTTTGCCCCTCGCTCGCGTGATACCGCGGGGTTACCGTCATCTCGCATTTATCTTGTATTTGTATTTGTAATTGCTTGCGACTCTTTTAGCCCGCCTAGGGGCCTAACTATTTTGTTGCTGAGATATATTGAAATTATCGCGCTGCTTTTCTTTTGGTTTCTGTGTGCGGGTTAAAGGGAAGGGTCCATTCTTCCTTTCGCGCTGATCGAGGGGCGAGGGCGAGCCGAGGAACTCGCTAGACGGGGATCTCCCGTCTCGCGCGGCACGGCGTGCGGGTGCGGGTTGGGGTTGGTTCGCCCGCGCCGGTCTCCCGTGGTTGCAGCCGGGCGAGAACCGTGCCGGCTCGACCTTTGAGGTGTGCTCGCGCGCGGGAAGTCGAACCGTCGGATTAATTTTTTCGCTATCCGCACCTCATTTTTTGGCGGGAAGTTTCCCGCCCCTTCTCTTTTCCAATAAATAGGTCCTGCCGGCCCTTATTTCTCCACCGAATCCAAAACGTCTTCTCGCTTCCCCTTTTCTCGCGAAGTGCGATTCTAGCTCGCCTCCCGGCTTTTTCTCTCGCGTTCGGCGGCGAATCGACGGGGATGGGCAGAGGCGGCGGCGACGCGGACGGCCGAAGCAAATGCGCTTGGACCTTCTCCGAGCATGATTTCCCTCGCGCCGTCATCACAGAGCGCGAATACTTGGAGGCTCTAGGCGACCACATCCCAGCCGGGTTCTCTGCGAGGCGACCCGAAGAGGGGGAGAAGATCAACGACCTGTTTAGGGATGAGCTCGCCATCCCGCTCGCTCACTTCGAGGTAGGCCTGCGACTCCCCCTATGGCCCGAGGTGCGCCAGGTGCTCAAATATTTCGGGGTCGTCCTGGGCCAGATGACCCCGAACTCCATCGCCGTCATGATGGGGTTCGCCTGCTTCCTGCGAGAGGAGCGGGTGGAGTTCAGCCTCGCAGTATTCCGGAAGCTGTTCTCCTTCAGGGCGAACCGAGACGGGACGGCCTACTTCTCCAGCGCCCACCTCAAGGTGCGGGAGACGGTTAACAAGAGTCACAACTGGCTGAAGAAGTTCCTGTTCGTCAAAGGGGACCTTGGCAACGTGCCCTTCTCGCCGGTACAGCTCAGCGAGGCGAGCTATCGGCCGCCCAACCTAGGCGGCCATGAGGCCGACCTGTTCGCGTTCTTCGTCGGGAAGAACTTTGAAGTCGCGTTCCTGCGCCGCCACCTTGACGATCTCGCGGCTGTCCCGCCGGGGGAGGTTTGCCACTCGTCTCTGTTAGGCCTTACTTTCCCACTCTTCTTTCATCTCACCTTCCCTTCTTCGCAGGCGAACGCGACATTCCCCTTCATCCTCCTTACGAAAGCGCCCGGATCCCCCCCGGGGTTCTCGCCCGCACCCAGGCCGCGGATGCCGCCCAGCGCGACATCTCATCGATCCCGGCCAAGAAGCGACCGGGCGGCGGACAGTCAGCGCCTCCGCCGAAGTCGGGGAAGACCGCGGATCAGCAACCCTCCGCGAGCCAAAGAAAAGGCAAAGCCCCCGCGGTTTTGCCGACTGAGGCCCCCTCGCCCCCGCTGGTTGCTTCGACCAGCGACTCCCCGGTCGGGGCGGCGGGCACCTCCGCGCCGCCGGGAGAGTCTGAAGCCGCTGCGGGGCCGGTGCCGAGAGGGCATCGGAACTTTGGTTACGGCGAGAAGTATTTGGACGAGCTCGGCGTCCCGCTCCTGTCGTGGGACAAGGAGTCGAATTGTGCAACGATCTCGACCCTGCTGCCGAGCTGGATGGAGCAGGATACAATCGGCGGGGAGGCGTACAGCTTCTCCTTTGGGCTGTACTCGCGCGAAGACGCCGCCATATACGACAAGGAGGAGACGCGGTGCTGATCCATGAGAGCGCGCGGGCCCAGCTGCGCGGCCTGGAGCTGGCTCATATGGTGGGGCGGCGCTGTACCCAGGTGGAGCGGAACGCCGCGTCCATCCAAAAGATGGCGGAGGAGAAGGAAGAGGCCCGGAAGCTCGCTCGGGAGGACGCGGATCTTCAGAGAGGGCGAGCCGCCGCCGCCGAGGAGACCCTCGCGCAATATCTGGGCGGGTGGTACGCTCTCAACCGGAGCTAATCTCTTCTTCTTGCGAACGCAGCTTATGATAATTCCTATTCCGTTTTTCAGGACGCGGCGACGGCGAGCCGGATGGGCGCCGAGATTGCCACCCTTCGCCAGGAGAAGGCGGCGCTGGAGGCCCGGGTACGCGAGCTGGAGGCCGCTGCCGCTGTCCCTCCACCAGACAGCGGGGTCTGCCCGCGCGAGCACCTGTCCGACTATGACCTAGAGGTGCTAATGCAGAAGAACGCGGCCAGCGCAGCGAGATACACGATGCAGACGCTGAGGCGCGCGGATCTGCTTACGAGCGAGGCAGCGGGACTCTCGGCAAAAGACGTGGTGCCGGCGCTGTTCCTCCCCGTGCCGGAGCCCGGCGACAGAAGCTTCCAGCCGCTTTAGGGTTTCTAGGTCTCGCGTTTTTTTGTAATTTGCCTTGTAGATGAACAGTGTAAAAATCTGGTCTGAGTTGTATGCGCGAGTTGCGCTTATACTTTATATTTCTGTCTATTGTTCTTTTTACACACTGTTCTTTTTACATTTCTCGCCTGTCTTGTTTTTCTAATGATGTCATTGCCGGACGGCGCGACCCGTCCCAGCGGCCCGGCTCTGACGAGGCGAGCTGGCTCTTCCGCCGAGCGAGATGAGCTGGTTCGTCCGCCGAGCGAGGCGAGCTGGCTCGTCTGCCGAGCGAGGCGAGCTGGCTCGTCTGCCGAGCGAGGCGAGCTGGCTCGCCCCTCGGCCGCATGCTTAACTCTCTGTGGACTCTCGCCCAGGCCTTTGTGTTTACTCGACCACCTTTCCCGGGGCTTGAGGGTGGGGCTATGCTAGACCCTTCCTTCTTTTCTGGCTAACTCTTGCGATTCCGTCCTGCTGCGCACGCTTTTCGGGTAGTTTCCGGCCTTGCCGGCTAGGTGGGAGTCTGACAATGCAATTTGCTCTAGGTCGCAGGCCATTGCTTTCTGGATCATTCCATCGAGTGACTTCCGGCCCTGCCAGCTAGGCGGGAGCCTGACAGCGGGATCTTCTCGAGGCTAGGGATGACTCCGAGTGACTTCCGGCCCTGCCAGCTAGGTGGGAGCCTGGCAGCGGGATCTTCTCGGGGTCCAGATTCATTCCATCGAGTGACTTCCGGCCCTGCCAGCTAGGTGGGAGCCTGGCAGCGGGATCTTCTCGAGGCTAGGGATGACACCGAGTGACTTCCGGCCCTGCCAGCTAGGTGGGAGCCTGGCAGCGGGATCTTCTCGGGGTCCAGATTCATTCCATCGAGTGACTTCCGGCCCTGCCAGCTAGGTGGGAGCCTGGCAGCGGGATCTTCTCGAGGCTAGGGATGACACCGAGTGACTTCCGGCCCTGCCAGCTAGGTGGGAGCCTGGCAGCGGGATCTTCTCGGGGTCCAGATTCATTCCATCGAGTGACTTCCGGCCCTGCCAGCTAGGTGGGAGCCTGGCAGCGGGATCTTCTCGAGGCTAGGGATGACACCGAGTGACTTCCGGCCCTGCCAGCTAGGTGGGAGCCTGGCAGCGGGATCTTCTCGGGGTCCAGATTCATTCCATCGAGTGACTTCCGGCCCTGCCAGCTAGGTGGGAGCCTGGCAGCGGGATCTTCTCGAGGCTAGGGATGACACCGAGTGACTTCCGGCCCTGCCAGCTAGGTGGGAGCCTGGCAGCGGGATCTTCTCGGGGTCCAGATTCATTCCATCGAGTGACTTCCGGCCCTGCCAGCTAGGTGGGAGCCTGGCAGCGGATCTTCTCGAGGCTAGGGATGACACCGAGTGACTTCCGGCCCTGCCAGCTAGGTGGGAGCCTGGCAGCGGGATCTTCTCGGGGTCCAGATTCATTCCATCGAGTGACTTCCGGCCCTGCCAGCTAGGTGGGAGCCTGGCAGCGGGATCTTCTCGAGGCTAGGGATGACACCGAGTGACTTCCGGCCTGCCAGCTAGGTGGGAGCCTGGCAGCGGGATCTTCTCGGGGTCCTAGTTCATTCCAACTCTCTGAGCAAGCTTAGATATGACATTCCTGGGGGGAGGAGAAGAAAAGCTTCATTATGAAAAATCGGGTTGTTTACAGAAAATTAGGGAAAAAATCTCTTCAAGTCGTCTCCACTCCAGGTGAGACTCAGGGCCTCGCCTTCCACATTTTGGAGCCGATAGCCCCCCGTCCTCAAAGCTTCCTTCACAATGAACGGCCCCTCCCAACTGGGGTTGAGTTTCCCTACGGACGCTGACCTCCCTGCCGCGTCCACCTTCTTCAGTACTAGGTCCCCTTCCGTGAACTGCTTGACCCTGACATGCTTGTCAAAGTATTTTGCCATCCTCCTTTTGACCTCCTCCTGTCGGACGGCCGAAAGATCCCTCAACTCTTCTACCATGTCGAGGGAAAGTCTCAGCTCTTCCCCATTCTCGGCTTGCCATTCCTCTCGGCCTTCCCTGGCCGTTCCGACCCGCGGCGTTTGAACTTCAAATTCTATGGGGAGCACCGCCTCGCACCCATGGGAGAGCTTGAAGGGGTCTCCCCCGTGGCCGTGTTGGGAGTTGTTCTAAGGGCCCAAAGGACGGCGGGGAGCTGCTCCACCCAACTCCCCCTCAAGTTTTCCACCTTCTTTTTGAGGAGATTGACGATAATTTGTTCGCCGCCTCCACCTGCCCGTTGCTTCTGGGGTGATGGACCGAGGCGAACCTGAGGTCAATCCCGAGTTGCTCGCAGAAACTGGTGAACTCGGCACTGGCGAATTGAGGTCCGTTGTCTGTGACGATGGCTTGGGGCAGCCCATGGCGGCAGATGATCTCCCCCCAAACGAAGTTCCTGATTACCTGGGAAGTCACCTTGGCCAACGCCTTCACCTCTATCCACTTGGAGAAGTAGTCGATCATCACTAGGAGGAACCTTCTCTGGCCGCTAGCCTGGGGGAACGGTCCGACCAGATCCATTCCCCAGATTGCAAAGGGCCAGGGGGCGTGATGCTCTTGAGTCGTTGGGCCGGCTGTAGCTGGAGGGGGGCAAATAGCTGGCACTTATGACATCTTCTTGCGAACTCCACGGCGTCCCGGCCTAGGGTGGGCCAGAAATACCCCTGCCGGACTATCCTCCCCTCCAAGGTCCGACTCCCGGAATGACTCCCACACTCCCCTGAGTGGACTTCTTCCAAGATCCTCTGCGCCTCGCCCTCGGATACGCAGCGAGCCAGCATCCCGGAAAGGGTCTTTCTGTATAGTTGCCCGTCTTTGAGGAGGTAGTAGGCGGACTTGTGCCTCAGCTTCTTCTTGTCTACTCCTTCCGGATACTCTCCCGTGGAGAGGAAAACTACTACTGGGTCCATCCACGAGGGCTGCCGATCGATCTCCATGAGCTCTCCTTCTTCGATGGAGGGGCGAAACAGGTCGGTGATGGTGCCTCCTGCCCGGGGGCCGTGCTTTGCTAGCTGGTCGGCATGGTCATTCTCTCCCCTCGGCACGTGCTGGATGGAGAAGGTCTGGAAGGTCCCGATGACTCCCTTCACTTTGGCTAAGTATAACTTCAGAGCAGGCTCCCTTGCTTCGAACTCCCCGTTGATCTGGGAAGCCACCACCATGGAGTCGGTCAGAACTTCCACATCGAGCACCCCCAATTCTCTGGCCAGGCGTAGTCCCGCTATCACTGCTTCGTACTCAGCCTGGTTGTTGGTAATGGGAAAATGCACCACCACCGTCTGTTCGATCCGAGTCCCTTGAGGGTTTTCCAGAACCACTCCTACTCCGAGAGAATGCCTTCCTGATGCTCCGTCCACCCTCACCTTCCAAGGAGTCGGGCGGGTGAGTTCCTCCTCCGCTACTTCCACCACATAGTCGGCCAAGAAGTCGGCCATCGCCTGAGCTTTGATCGAGAGCCACGGAACGAAGGAGACGTCGAACTCGCTCAGCTCCACCGACCACTTGGCCAGCCGGCCCGAATGCTCCACCCCCTCGAAGACGTTGCGGAGGGGATGGTCGGTCACCACTCGGATCGAGTGTGCCTGGAAGTATGGTCGTAGCCTCCGAGCCGAGATGATCAGTGCGAACGCAAGCTTCTCCAAGATGGATATCGGAGCTCGGCCTTCCTCAGGACTCGGCTGACATAATAATAGGGAGCTGCCTCTTCCCCTCTTCTCGCACCAAGACGGAGCTCAAGGCCTCTGCCCGACCCGAGGTATAAGAACAAATCTTCACCCTCTTTCGGCCCCTGGAGCAGCGGAGCCTGTGTCAGCTGCGCCTTGAGGGCCTGGAACGCCTCCTCGCATTCCTTAGTCCACTCGAACCTCTGGCCCCCTCAGCGTTTGGAAGAAGGGGGAGCACTTCTCCCCTGCCCGAGAGAGGAAGCGGCTCAGTCCTGCTAGTCCCAGTCAACCGTTTGGACCTCCTTCGCATTCCGCGGGGACCCCAACTCCAAGATTGCCTTGACCTTGTCGGGATTCGGCTGCCCCCGCCGGGGTGAGGAGATGCCCCAAGAACTTCCCCCGGCTAGCCCGAAAAACAACTTAAGGGGGTTCAGCCGCATCTTGTATCGGCGCAGGGTGGCGAACGTCTCCTCCAGGTCCCGGAGGTGGAGTCCACGTCTCGGTCTTGATCATGAGGTCGTCCACGAAGACCTCCAAGTTTCTCCCCTTTGCTCTTGAAGACCCTGTCCATCATTTTTTGATAGGTGGCACCAGCGTTCTTCAACCGAACGGCATCATCTTAGTAGCAATAGCAGCCGTCCCCTGTGATGAATGAGACATCCTTTATGTCCGGGGGTGCATCCTGATCTGATGGTAACCTGAAAATGCATCTAAAAAACTCATTACAGAAAAACCGACGCTGAGTCAACCAGCGCGTCGATCCGAGGCAAGGGGTAACAATCCTTAGGACAAGCTTTATTAAGAAGGGAAAATCGATACACAGGCGCCAGCGGCCGTCTCCCTTTTTGACCATCCCAACGTTCGAGACCCAGCGGGGTATTGAATTTCGGACACGA